>JAQIYI010001710.1:0-11144 GCA_034700265.1 Polyzonium germanicum
GACAAAACAAAGAATCATAACCAAAAATCACATAACTTACATCGTGTGTTTGTGTCTAAATGCTATTTTTGTGAGTTGTCCGGTTGATTTCTCTGACTGTTTTTCTTGTTTTTCATCCTTCGATTCTGGAACCAGATTTTCACTTGCCTTTCGGTCAGATTCAGATTCCGCGCCAACTCCCACCGTTTCTGTTTGGAGACGTACGCGTTGAACAGAAACTCCTTCTCCAGTTCGAGCGTCTGAAATTTCGAGTACGGTTTGCGTTTTTTGCGCACCGTCACATTGCCTGTCCATTCCAGAGGATTCGACGTCAGCGTTTCTGCAGTGAAATGAAGACAAACAAAAGAGAGAGAAAAAAAGGATGGAGAAAATATATGAGAAAAGAGCACATTTTCAACATCTGAAAGAAAAAATTCAAGATGGCGTCCATCAGTTGAGCCATTTCTCGAGCTAGCCAATGAATAGAAATCAATCTCAGGGTTGAGTCAGCGTGACGTGAATGCCGCTTATGCTAGCCATCACCAAAGGGTCTATTTTTTATTTTAAATCCTTTGGTATATGATAGCCTTTTATAGGGAAAAATCAGCTAGCCCACTTAGGCTGATGAATTGATGATAATCCAATGAAAGTGTAGGTGTCGCTTCACTCGCTCTTCCCCTTTCTTACAACCTAGGCCTATTCATTACGCTATTTCTCTATAGGCCTACCGGTAGGCCAATGCGATTATTTATTAGGCATATCATTTGTTTTTATGCATTTAACAATTTTAGTACCTTACATGTATTATTAATTATGTATTTATGTAGGCCTATATTATTATTTATTATTATGGTTTTACATGTAGGCCTATTATTACTAATTTTATAATACGTGTAGGTGTAGGCTTACCGGGTATTAGTACATTATTAGGCCTACAGTTTTGCTCGGATGTTGATGACCTAATACATCAGGAAAAAAATGCCCAAAACTGCCGAAAATATTTTACAAAAATGAAGGATCACCCAAAATGCCTAAAATATTATGATTATTACGAGCTATATTATCATTTCCCGTTTTTATTAAGTCAAAGGTGATCGGTATAGACGAGCTGCAGAGTTAATTAGGCCCAGGCCTAATTTACATTCGCAAAAACAATAGGCCTATAATAAAAGATAAAAAAAAAGGAAAGTGCCTCAAAACGGAGCAAGACAAATGCTCCAAAAATCTCAGAATTATTTATTTCTTTAGATATGTGGGAGTAGGCCTACATGTAACAAGAATCATGTTCATATTTTAGTCGCCAGGTTTATAAAAAGATATGAAATGTCATTAACATCCAAGCCCTAATTATTCTTAGGTTGCCTTTGATAAATATTTTGAGTCCAATAGAACAACGCATTGCATTGGTGATGGCTTTAACATAAGAGCCTAAGAGCGCTGTGACATACGATAGGCCGACTTATAGCATGGTCTGGATTATAAGTTTCACAGATTATTAGCCGTTACAATGCAACAAAAAATGGAAAAGGAGGGGAGGGGCGTTATTACGTCATTCCCGTGTGTTTATTACGAATTAGAAAGTCGTTTATGTTAGTACACCCGTTTAGACTGTTATTTTTTATCACCCTGTTAACCATTGAATTTTATAGATCTTCATATTAAATCTGATCTTGAGCGCTGCCGAATAGAGCCATCAAATATAAAATGACGGCGAAATATTTGTCTAAATAGGTCATAAAATCAACTCATTTGCATAGACCACCTTCAGACTCATTACACGCAGTCTCTATGGGGACCCACCATTGTACAGCGCCACCACTAGAAAAGAACCGCTGTGTTTATGAATAATAATTGGGCACGCTACTTAACCAATGATTAATAACGTGGTTCCCTAGCTAGCTAGGCGGCCTATTGTTTAGAGCACGAAAATAATGACGTAATCGTCGTCGTAACTGGAGCAAAGTCACAGTTGACGGAGGTGACAACATTGTTGTTTGTTGTTATTGACGTTTAACGACAACTTTTATAGGCCTAACGCCTAGAAGAAGAAGAAGAAGAAGAAGTAGGCCTACACGTAAAAGAAAGCAAATCAGTGCAGATTTATATCGCAATCATCGGGGTCTCGACTTGGTTTAATTAGCGGAATAAAGTGACGTCATCCGCCTCATCACAACCGCTGTCTCTTCCTACTTGATTCATTAATATTTGAGCGCCTAATTAATTAATGGTTAGGCTACGACTCATTTCAGATGGGCGTTTCATATCGAAATTGCAAATGGCATCTACTAAGACAAAATGGCGCCCACTAGAGTGGAGTGAAAAAGAAGAAGAAAAAAGAAAATGGCGCCAAACCTTTGTTTTTTGTCTTTGTCCCATCTCGTGCATTTGAGAGGAATGGATTTTTCTCAATCCTCCATTCCTCCAATAAGAAACAAGAAGACGACGAAGACGAAAAACGGTTTTTAACTCTTGAGGAAAAATATAGTTTGCAACAATTCAGCTGGAAACTGTCACACTCAAAGCAAGTTTTTGGAAATTGTATCCCGGATGAAAATAATCCATGTAGGGGCATTTCCGAGAGTTTGTTTAGTCTCTCTTTTGCAGTTCCAAGTGGGTTCAGCAAAGTTAACCCCCCTCCCCCTACCCTATTCTTCCTTTTACCCACCGAAAAGATGACGCCAGGCCTTTTTTTATTATGCTAGCTTGTTACGTCACATGACTGTTTCAGACTTTCAGTCTGTACCGGACTAGGACCCGGTGCTAATAATATTATTATAAGATCGCCCTCGAATCTAAACTAGTGCTGGGATACGCCGATGGTAACATCTTGCCGATATGCCGATTGTTCAGAAATATATCGGACGATTGCCGATGTAAAATATGCATAAACTTGTAGATCAATAGTCAATATAATATTTGTTGCTAATATAGGCCTAAGGTTAAAGTAGGTAGGCCTAGTGAGCTGAACATGTCACAATGTATATGCTAGGCCTACCCCCGGTGCCGATGGACGATTTCTCGAACAATCGGCGCCGATGCCGATGCACGGTATCGGCGCATCCCTACTCAAGTGAGTGAGTGTAGGCCTAAATATTAACCAAAATGGGCATTCTTATAAAAGCCCGGCTTAAGCTCTGTCGTACAACTGGGCTAGGGTATTCTACGGTGCTTTGCATTGCCTTGTATTTTTTTTTATCTCTTTCACTCTATACCTTTAGGCCTACAATATAACCTATGTTGATGACTGGGGCGCGGATGTTGATGACATTTCATATTTCTAGAGCTCAATACAATACGCCTATTCATAGGATTCTTATTAAGATGATTCCAAGAATCGAATTTTTATTTTCAATTTCTTTCTTGAATTTGTTGTTTTAGGCCTATTGGCAATTTTGGCCATTTTTGGCGCATTTTTTTGTTCTTATTGCTATTTACGTCGTGGCATTCTCTTTTTTGCCATTTTTTTTTTTTTGCTATTTGGAAATCATTTTTTAAAACGTTTTGGACTAGAGGATTCTATTTTGCCACTTTTAATGATATTTTATTTTTTTTTACCCTTAGATTTGCAGCTATGGTGGCCAAGATGTTTAAGGTCATGAAGGGCATTGACAAGCAACCGGCGACCATAGAAAACGCCAATTCGTGTGCAATTAGGCCTACAAGACTCTTCGTGTATTAGTCAAGGTGGTCGAGATCAACATTTTTGCTGGTTAATTAATTTGTTCCTTTATGATTATGGCTATAATGTACCGGGTATATTAGAAGAATGAGCGCGCGTTTAAAGCGTCGTTCGCACGAATTAAGATCACAAACAACACGATCGTTGCATAGATTACCAATGAGCGGCTTAAAATATTGCTCAATTAAATAAGATGACAAACGATCGGTTTTCACAGTGCGAAAATCTAAATTGGCAATCAAGCGGTGCTAATTGGGCCATACATGTGGGCCTACTACTACTTGTACATACAGTTAACGAGTTAAACTAGTTGGTCCTGGTTAAAATCAGTAAGTTGCCTAGGCCTAATCTACATGTGTATATCGTCGGTGGCGCGACCTCCAATGCCACAAACGCCACCAATCTCCGCCCATCGTTGTTTTCTATCTAGACCACACAAACGCGCATCACACAAGAACAAGGGGATGGTGGTAGTGGATAGGGGAGGGGAGGGGGGGGGGCAATCTGTAATTTTGGCACCACATTCGCCCAAGTTATGTTGCATTTTTATGGGCATTTAAAAGCCACTGAAAAGAGTGATGGAAAGAAAGAGAAGTGTGTAGAACAGAACACACGTTGCACACACACACACACTGACACAAACACATGCAGGGCTATGGAGAGTGGGCCACTGGGTTGAACGATAATGCATCAAAGCGTGCACATGATGGTGGTCGATGGAGTACGTTTGGATCATAAAGGACTTTTATAAATGTAAACACAGTCAGTCAGTCACAAGTCAACAGAAGCACTTGGTCAAACGAGTAAATGCCTCTTCTTAATTATGATTTTAATTATTATTCCAAATGCCATCCTTATTTTTCAAAAAGAATTTGTCTCTTATTTGTCTACATTTTGACATTTTAATCGTCCACATTCTGGTCCTAAATAATTATTATGTGCATTTTGTAAAGTATTTTATTACAAATGTAGTTTGCAATTGCATTTTTTAATTTTTATTTTTCAATTAGGCCTAGAAAAAAAGATTGAAATTAGTAATTCGTAAATATTTACAATTTTTAAATGCAATTTTAAAGAGTTTCAAAATGCAATTTTTAAAATTTCAATATGCATTTTTAAAATTTCAAAATGCAGATTTTTAAAATTTCAACATGCAATTTTTAAAATCTCAAAATGTCATTTTAGGCCTAAATTTGTAATTTGTAATTTCCAATTTAAAATGCAGAATTTTAAATTTGTAATTTTCAAATTTTAAATTTACAATTATGAACTAATTCGAAGTTTCTTTTTCCAAACGAGGGAAACGATCGATAGGTTTACACTACTAGCAGACACATATGACACGTGCCTCTGTCGTGCTTCCTTCTTGCATTGAATGTGTGCTATACATCATGTGCTCGTTAAAAGCACCTGCGATAAAATTAATACAAGTGAAACACAGTAGGCTACGTGCGATACTTTTTGTGCTATTTATTTTGAAGGTGTTATTACGCGTCAATTTGTAGATTAGCGATTTCCAATTAGAAATTCCTAATTAGAAATCAATAAGCGAACATGTACATGTACCTGACGTCATGCCAAGTGTTGCTCTCGCTCGGACATCATCATCATAAGACATATGATGATGATGTCCGAGCGAGAGCAACACTTACATACTAATAACCAATTAAATTTGGCGTTTTATATTAAAACTTGTAATTTGCAATTTTCAAATTGCAACCAAACGAGCGCAACTTTGCGTGAGGAGGAAATGGAGTGAAAAAAAGACAAAATGGCAAATCATGACTTATACAGTAATAGCTTCCTTAATTGCAGTTAATTGGTTAATTAGCCCCGACTAATTTCTGCTCACCTGGAGCGTAGGGCGTTGGCGCAACGCCGCCGTCGGCGCCTCCGGCAAAGTTCCTGAGCGAATATCCGTCGTGATGCACCGCGTATCCGTCGTGATGATGCACGTTGATGGAAGTCGGCGGTTGGCCTCGCCGCGGTTGCTGAGCCTCGTCGGCGGCAGCCGCAGCGGCCGCCGCAGCCGCAGCCAAGTAGGAAACCGACTGCGAATCGTGCATGTGACCGCTGAGTCGACCGCCGGAGTACGGCGAATAATTGCACCATGTTTGCGCCGCGAACGGTTGACTCGCCTCCGAAACGCCACCGGGTCCGCCACCGGGCCCGATGCCTCCGCCACTACCGCCGATGCCGCCTCCGCCACCGCCGTTGCTCGAGCCGACGGACAGGTCGTACTTGTTGGCCGGCGGCCAGAACGACAGGCCGGTTGACACGGGCTTTCGATCGACGCCGCCGACCACCGACGACTGGTTGACGCCTCCGACTACGCCGCTGCCGACGCTTCCAACTCCGACTCCGCCACCGCTCGAGCTTCCGTAGTAGTAGCTGGGCGTCATCGCGGCCGCGTCGCGACACAGGCTCTGGTGGCCGACGTACTGCGACTCGAAAGCGGCTGCGGCTGCTGCCGCCGCGGCGGCAGCCGCGGCGGCGGCCGCGTGGTTGTCATTCGGAAAACTCCACGGCGACTGCGCCGACGAGGCGGCAGCCGACGACGAATTGACGGCTGCGGCTGTCGTCGCACCACCGTGACGAATGACGCTGCTGCTGCCCGACGACGACGTCGTCGTCGTCGTCGACTGATCCACGCAGATGTCGCCGACCGCCGCGTACGAGACGGCCGCGAGCGTGTTGCCGCTTGACGCCTGCACGTGCGGCCGCTTTGCCGGGATGTGCAGCGGTCGGTCCTGGTGGTTGTGGCTGCTGTGATGGTGGTGACTGTGGCTGCTGTGGTGATGATGACCGTGCTGCTGCTGCTGCTGTTGCTGCTGGTGGTGGTGGACAATTCCGCCTGGTGGCGAATTCACTTCCTGCTGAGACGTTGCAGATCGTCCGTTGCTCGAGTTGTTGTTGTTGTTGTTGTTGGGCGTACTGCTGTTGGAATTGTCCTCGTACTGCAGACTTCCGTTCATAATGGCACTCACTACTACTCCTCCGGTGGGTGACAAGACACACCACGCACACACACCGACACACGCGAGCGCTCTCTCACGGGGGCGGCGAGTTCACCTCGCCGCGTTGAACTTCCACACACTTCTCAGCAGTCAGTCACTTGCGTTCGTGGCCGGGCACGCACAAGGACACACAGAGATCGGCAGCGGCGGCACGGAGAGGGGTCACGTGGTCCGTGTGACGTCACCACCTATAGAAAACATACACACAGACACGCGCTCTGATGATGAGAAATGATGAGAATCTCCGTACGTTTGTACGTCCGCTTGTGTCATTCAGGCGAGAGCATGTGAACGTGCACGTGCAAAAATCTATCCCCAAAATATGGCCTATGCAAAGGGGAGGAGTGATGATGGGGGGGGGGGGGCTTACACCCCCTCGTCGTTCGCCCCAAAAAATAATCAAAATTGTGCAAAATAAAATTTGAAAATCGTTGAAAAAATGCGTAAAAAAGATGAAAATTTGGTCAAGAAAGGGTGACAATAAATGAAAATTTCGAGGAAAAACTGGTTGGGTAAAAAGTGCAAAATTTAGATAAACTTTTCGTTTTGGTGGTCGCCTTTTACCTGAGCCCCCACACCCTCCTTCTCAAAATTCTGCATACGCCACTGGCATATTTCCTTGATTTTCTTTTTTTCTCTCCAAAATGTTTGTTTTTGTTGGAGGAGTAAAATTGTGCGATTTTTTTTTGTTGCTTTCTTTACTGCAAAAATTGCGCTGAATTGAACGTCACCAGTTGTCCAGAGATTACGCCCAGAGGGTGGATATGGATGTTTTGCTGGAAACTGGAAACTTGAAAAGCACACCCTGCACTGTAGACGTCGTCGGCGTCATCGTAACCCCACATATAGGCCTAGGCTTAAGCACAGTACATACAACATGTACACACTGACTGACGTCCTTACTACTCTCTCCCTTTTTACATTCGTATGCACTATGCAGACACGAGCAGCAGCAGCAGCAGCAGCATGAAACGAGAGGAAAAAAATAAAGCCGAGCCGGTGAGCCCTCGCCAACAACGAGCGCGTTCGTGATTGGTGCGGCCGAGTCACGTGCGATCCTCGCATCCATTTTACCATTGCTCCGAAGGCGCACATGCAGATAATCAAGAAGTAACTCTTGTTTCCCGCTCGCAGGCTCGCTTGTTTTTCTTCTCTGCTAACTAGGCCTACTAACTATCCTCAATCAATCTGAGCTCGGCCATTCAAGAACTCACTTTCTCACTTTGTTTTGTTTCTGAATGACAATAAAAGGGCACCTGAAAGAGTACAACTTTTTCACACAACTAAAATAAGAGCTTAATTTCCATCCAATCAACGTTCAAACAAACCGTGGCCTTTTTGTCTTTTGAAATTCTCTCTACTAATTTAGTAATTTTAATCTATTCCCTGCATGATTGGCCAATTTAGTAATTTAAACCTATTCCTTCAGGAATGGCCAATTTATTAAAACGATCACAATTCTGCTATTATCTTTTATTTTATTTGTAGGCCTAATTTATTTTATTTATTGTTAGCCCATTTATTGTAGGCCTATTTATTTTATTTATTGTAGGCCTAATTTATTTTATTTATTGTTAGCCCATTTATTGTAGGCCTATTTATTTTATTTATTGTTAGCCCATTTATTGGAGGCCTATTTATTTTATTTATTGTAGACCTATTTATTTAATTCATTTATTATTTATATTACTTATTTTATTTATTTGTTTTATATATTATTGATTTATTTGTTTTATTTATTTGTTATTTTAAGAACTTATTTTTTTTTATTTTACATCAATTTTCATCTATTTTGTTTGATTATATTTGCATTTAAGGCTATTACCCCTATTTTATTTTATTTGGGCATACATGTATTTATTTTTTATTTTATTTAGGCATATTTATTTTTATTTTATTTGGGCATACTTTATTTATTTAGACCAATTCATTTTATATTTAATTTAGTTAGGTCTATTTTTTATTTATTTAGGGTTATTATTATTCATTTATTTTTATTTTTTGGCCTATCTACAGTATGCAATGAAGTTTTGCATTGGCCCACATAGGCCTCATTTGCATCTTTTATTTGTGTACTTTACCTTTAGCACACAAACACACGAAAAGAAGCAAGTGTTGCCAACTGCATTGTTTCGCCTACAAAGCAGAATTTTGTCCGCCCTAATAATTATTACGGCCATTAATTCAAAACTAAAACGGCCTTTCGCTTTCTTTTCGAGGCACGTCAGTAGGCCTAATTTAATTAAAGGGGTTGATTCAAATTAAAATCTCAGGTCATATAGCCAACCTACCAACACAGGTCCCTCTTGAGACAAACCACCATATAAAAATTAAAAGCATCCCTCCTCAATTCATATATATACGGTATATAATTATATATATGTTTAATTCTCCTATAGGCCTATTTAAGGCTAGTAGAAAAAAGGAAAAAGAAAAATGGCTTCCAGGTTATTCAAGCGACTGTCTCGCTTTTTCTCTTTTACTGTTTAACCTTATTTCTTGGTTGTTATCGCTGTGCCTGCGCGAGAAGTTTAAGTGTTTTACGGCAATCAATAACGCCCGCTCTTCAGGTCTTCAAGCGTAAACGCTGCTCGGTAAAGCAGCGCGGGAAGCTTCATGGTTAGCACAGTTCTAACGAAAGTCTCCTCGAAAAGCAAGATGGCCGCCGCTTTAGTTACGCGACTAGGTGACTTAGGTGAAAGTGAGCGGAAATGAGCAAAGGAGATGAAGAAGCAGAAGAAAGAAAGAAAGAAAAAAAGCAATCCAGAGCAAAAACTAGAGAGAGAAAACATAAACAACAGAGCGGAGCAACAACAAAAGCAAAAGCTAAACTCAAAGGAAGCCATTACCCCTCTGCATCCCCTTTCCTAAGTTCCACTCAAGCGCTGTCCTTAAGGCCTACTGTTGGGCTTTTCTCGTACTGGCCATGGTTGTAAATAGCGGCCGGGCAGACATAAAACTAGTTTAGAATGTTTAAAGTGCAGAGCGCCCAGGCACTGTTATATAACGCGGCCATTGTAACGCTTAGGCCTATTCGAATGGAGGAGGATGGGGGAGGGAGGACTCAGTATGTGGGGCAGTGAAGTAACGAGGACAAAGTCGGACGGCGATCATCATCATCAGAAAGATGAAGAAGTGGTCACTCACTTGCTGAAGACAATTAGGCAATTGACCCTGACCATCAAAAAACTGGACTCACTGACACTTCAGCCATGAGTGCAACTATAGGCCTTTAATGCTCCCTCTCTCTCGCGTCCTACTGTAACTCTTAAGCCTAAGGCTATGGTCAATTAGAATTTCAGAGAGAGGGGGGGAAAAAAAATCTCATTTTCTAAGGTGGCTTTTAAAAGGCGGTAGCGAACGCTAAAAAATAATTTTTAAAAAGACCTAAGCCTGGCTGGGCCTACTACTGTGCAAATAAGGCTTTATTTTTTATTTTTCTGCTTTCTTTGCTGCTTTTGTGTCAATTGAGAATTTCAAGAAAGGAAAGAAGAAGAAAAAAAATAAATAAATAAAAATGGCGGACGAAGGGTGTGCGTTTGTGTGTGTGTGCGTGCGTGCGTGCAGCGCAGCGCTAGGTTTAGATTGATTCGGCGCATGCGCACTCATCACACAGGCGCCCCATAGGCTTTGATAGGGATTCTCTGATAGGAAAAATATATATATATATCTAGGCTCTAGCAGAATTCGTAGGCCTATATTTATACACTCGGGCATGTGTATATATATATATTTGCACGCAAGTCAGCGCGTTTCGAAGATTTTTTCCAGGAAATGTACAGGGTGAGTCTCTAGCCGCTTGACGCCCCATTTTTTTTTAAGACTAGGCCTAAATTGCACGTTTTTTGCCAGGCTAACTAATTGAAAGCTGAGCCCCTTATAGGGCTGTTTGGAGGCTAATTAGCAATTATTTTGTGCGCCATTAATTTGTTAATTAGGACTGCACCAATTTTAGAAATATTTAAAGGCAGTCTATATTTAAAAAAAGGGTGATTAGGCAATAGGCCCATTATAGATTGCCTACCTTGATGTGATTTGATCCGCACCGTTGGAGTCTTGATAATTCTGGTTGTAAAAATAAATAACACAAATTAGATTAAAAGAAATTAAGAATTAGGCTTAAATAAAATCTTAAGGTTAGAGTTTTAGATTAAATAAATCAAAAGATTAGGAGTATATAGTTTTAGCCATTATCAAATGAACCTTACGATTAAATATATTTTAGCAAATGCTAAACAATAGTAGGCCTTAAATTAATTAAAATATCATCAAAAGTTCAGCTTAAGATTTAATAGAATTAATAATAAATAATTAGTTCTAAGATTAAATAACATCGAGTTATGATTATGCCTTAATAAGTTCAAGAATTAAGGCTAGCCCTAAATAAAATCAATAGGCCCGAATAAGATGAGGTTGAGATTAAATAATACAAATAAATAAACAAATAAGTAGAATTTGATAAGTTATTA
>JAQIYI010001711.1:0-11137 GCA_034700265.1 Polyzonium germanicum
ACACCCAGGAGATGGTGCAATGGGGATCGAACCCACGACCCCGAGTAGCCGTGTGTGAGCAGAGCAAAGCCGAAAGCTCGTGCTCGACCCACTGCGCTACCCGAGCTCCCCATGATTTTAATCATGACCAGAAACTATAGGCTCTGCGTTGACAAAGCTGAGAGGTGCTGCCTTCTGGCGGCCACTTCCCTAACTGTTTTGCAATTAACTCTGTGAGGTGCTGCCACCTGGCGGTCGGTTTCCTATCTGTTTTGTAAATAACCTTATGTGGTGCTGTCACCTGGCGGACAATTCCTTAACTGTTTGTATAACTCTATTTGGTGCTGCCATCTGGCGGTCAGTAAACATAACTTTTATGCAATTAACTCTGTGAGGTGCTACCAACTGGCGGTCAATTACCTAACTTTTGCAATTAATTTTATGTGGTGCTGCCACCTGGCAGTCAGTTCCCTAACTGTTTTGCCGCCACACCGATTCGCGCCGATAGTTGTTCGGCGGCGGCGGCGTGGAAAAAACTGTCGGCGGCGGCGGCGTGGAAAAAACTGTCGGCGGCGGCGGCGACGGCGCAAGGCTCTAGGCGGCCAACCGGCCATATGGACAACGGTGTGTGAAAATAATTTTAATTTCAGTTTAAATTTGTCAAATTACGCTAGTAAATTTAATCGAGATCTAAGAATGATTCACATTTCCGCGCTGTCAAGAGTCGCCCGGGCGGCCAGTTGCTTACGAGTCGGCCTCCATTACAGTGCAATTAGGCTAAAAGGTGAGAACCGTGAATGACCCGTAGTGACCTTGAACCATTCGCACCACGCGTGATTCACGCCTGACTTCATTAAATACGCGTGAAACCTCAGTTAAATGCTCGATTATTAAATTAGCCGCAATTTATAAAATGTTTCGCTTAAATTACTGAAGCCGTTAAAGGTCTGGAGCTTCGAATGCCAGCGTTGTCACCGACCATGTCCGAAGGAACCATCATCAAATGGTTAAAGAAAGAAGGTTAGTCTACGCGTGTATGGTTAGAGTCGTTAGACCCAAGTTTGTATGCATTGGATCATCTTGAATGGGTTCATGTCTGCTGGTTTGTTTTGTCAAGGGGACCCCATCACTGCAGGCGACTCTCTGTGCGAAATCCAAACGGATAAAGCGGTGATGACGTTTGACATCGAGGAAGACGGCATCCTGGCCAAAATCCTGGTGATTATTTCCTTCAATTAAAATTAAGTGTCCAAAGATAAACATGTAGTCAAGCCACACGTGAAGAACTTAATTGGTTTTCCAAAGGACTTTAATTAAGGAATCCCCTTACCTCAATTCACCTCATCAGTTGCAGTCTTTGCCGTACCGGCAATTAGAAAAATTCGGCCTTTAATTTATACAAAATTCCATGAAGTTACCTGATGACACCAAGGACGTGAAGATAGGAACCTTGATAGGAATGTTGGTGGAGGAAGGCCAGAACTGGAAGGACGTTGAAGTGCCGTCAGAAAATGGTCAGCCTGCACCATCGACTGCGCCAAAAGTAGAAGCAGAAGAAACGCATCAATTAGATCACAGTAAACCGGCAAAATTGTAAGCACATAAGACCTAAAAGCTTAAAAAAATTAAAACTAAATAATTTGTTGAATAACTGACCTGCATTTGAAAAATATTGCATATATATATATATATCTAGACATCAAAGCACTATGGGTCCTGCAACCAAGAAACTCTTGCTCGAATATGGCCTGGAGCAGACTGCGATAGTGGCGAGCGGTCCTCGAGGAAACCTCCTCAAAGGGTACGTCTTGACAATTGTACGTCGTAGTCGATCGTCTTCAACTGCAAATTGGGTTAATTTGTTCGAACCAATCCGATCGAAACAGGGATGTTCTCAAGTACGTCAATGGCAAGAATCTGAAACCAATACCAGCGACCAAATCAGCTCCGCCAGTATCGAAACCAGCAGTTGTTCAGAAAAAAACGCAGAAGACACAGACCGCGACTGCTGCTGGAGTGGAACAGGTGTTCGTCGACGTGCCCAACAGCGAATTGCAGATGACATTAGCCGCCAGTGCCGTGCGATCCAAGGTCAGAATCTTAATCATGTTCCAGCTTAAAAAATCACCACAAATCAGTTCCGGATCCATCTTCATTGATTAATTGTCCATATTCCATCCGCGCGTGGCAGAACACAATCCCACATTTCTACTGTTCGGTCGAATGCGAAGTGGACGATGTCCTCAGACTATGCCGGACCCTTCGAGAAGACGATGCCACCGTCACAGTCTCCTTGGATCATTTCGTCATCAAAGCCGCTGCTGTCGCATTGCAGGTCTCTCGACTTTTCGGTTTGATGATCAGCTCGTCACGTGATGGCAAGGAAAATCGACTTATTTGATTATTATTTAATTAATTGCTCAGCGAGTGCCCGAAGTGAACGCAAAGCTAACTGAAGGCATCGATGGGCACATCCAGCTTCTGACTAGCGTAGACATTGCGATCGAAGATCACAACACGGATGATGCCATCATTCGTGACGTCATTGGTCTGCGAGTGACCGAGATTTCTGAGCGTACAGAGAAACTCCAATCAGCTGGTCTTCATCATCCCCCTCTTACGTAAATATTCCTTTTAGAAAAAAAAAACCTAAAAAGTACCGAGAAGGTTGGCATCAATTATTGAATTTCAAAACTGCAGCCGACTTTTCACACACCCTGTATTCCTTCTTTCTCTGTATCCCAGCTAACTCTGTAGTATACACTCGATATTCAATTCAAATTGATTTTTTATTTGTATTTGACAAAGGGTGTCCAACCTGGGCTCGTTCGGTGTGACCGAGTACACGCAGATCGTTCTGGAACACCAGACGG
Source organism: Polyzonium germanicum (assembly GCA_034700265.1). NCBI lineage: Eukaryota > Metazoa > Arthropoda > Diplopoda > Polyzoniida > Polyzoniidae > Polyzonium > Polyzonium germanicum. The sequence goes on from JAQIYI010001711.1 coordinate 2,853, forward strand.
CGGTGCTGGCAGTTGGAACGTCGAGAATCGCAATCGACGAAGACGGCTGCCCTCGCTCTCGACTCACGGCCACCTTGTCCTACGATGCTCGCGTCTTCAACGAAGAATTCGCCGCCAAGTTCCTCAGTGAATTCGCGTCCGCCATTGGAAACCCGGCGCTGATCTTGGTCTCATTGGGGCCGTTGTCCTCAGCAGCACCAGCAGCCGTAGCAGCTTCAGCAGCACCAGCAGCCGTAGCAGCTTCAGCATGACGATGACTATCCTAACAAAACTCTAAACCTATTTACCTAAATAAATTTGAAAAACAACTAAGCTACAATTTACAGCTAGTCAAATTAATGATCAATGTTTGTAAACAATTAAGTAATTAACTAATTTTTACTTCAACAAAAGCCATTTTAAAACTACAATTTTAATTTGTTTCTTTGTAGTTTCTAAATATGGAGCTGAAAGCCTGATTACAAAAAGACACTAAAACAAAGACGAAGAACCGTACTTAAAATCGTGTAAAATGAACTGAATTTAAAAAGAGAAATTAAACCCAAAAAAGAAATTTAAAAGATTAATGCTTTGCGACATATTGAATGTCCTTTCAATAACGTATCACCCATAAAAGTCTCCGCTTGCCCCTCCCGAAGAAGAAACGTCACGAACGTTATTGTGGCGTAAGCGTTTCCTGCCTTCCTGCCGTTGTTGTTCTTGTTGTGGTTGACGCTTTTTGACGTGCTTTCTAAATCTGGGCATCGCTTGCGGACTCGCCCATTCATCGTCCGGAGGACTCGACTTCCGACATCGCCTGCCTCTTTTCGCGATGACGTCATCGATGCGGTCGTCTTTCGACGTGGACGTCATCATGGACTGCAACTCCATTTCTGGACTCAGTCCGATGCCGATCAAGCTCGTTCGACTGAGCTGGTTTTGACGCAAGGGCAACTGATGTGAAAACACGCCGAACGCCTGCATCTGACTCGCACCACTGCCATTGTAGATTAAATTAAAAATAAAATTTAACACTATAGCCAAGCGAGAGTAGTACGCTGCTTAGTTTAAATTTTAACTAAACTATAATTTTAAATCAAAATGAAATAAATTATAGTAAAAAGAAATAAATTTAAAACCGAAAGGAAATAATTTCAAAATCAAAAAGAAATAAATATAAAACCAAAAAGAAATAATTTTAAAATAAAAAAAAGAAATAAATTTAAGATGAAAAAAAGAAATGAATTTAAAATTTAAATAAAACAAATCATTTTTAGTCATTCTTAAATATGACTTGCCTGTTGGCGACGTAGTCCACTCCTTTGCCGAGGCTTTCAACCGACTGCGATTGAGATCTTTTGCCGGAAACGATGCGTCGGATTCGACTGAGATTCTCAGAAGTCGAGTTGCTAATTGCGCTGCATAACGAAACAACACGTTAAGCTAATAATAAAATGAAATTACAATAATTTACAAGCAAGCAACTAACGAACCTGGTGGCCGCCAGTGATGATGCATGACCGATCAGACGACCGTTAATGTCCGTCAGACAAGTACGGTCGCACATATTCAGAATTGTTTCGGCCGGAATTAGAGCAGTCACCTGGCTATTCTTTTGCGACTTGGCGTTAAACATTTTGGCTATTTTGGAAAGCAAACTTGGTTCTTCGAATAAAAAAATAATAATTAATTACGCAAAATTAGGCGTAGATTCTCAACTACATGTACACATTAATTTTATATACTCTATGACTTGACTCACCATCGTTTTTTATTATCTTCTTCTGCACTCGCTTCCAGACAGCCCCTTTGGACTTGGATGGCGGGTCACAAATCGGAGCCTTCATCGTAGAATCTCGTTCCGCCTTATTTTCTTCGTCGATGATGGCCTGAATTGTTTGAAGCTCCCAAAGATCAACGTTCGTGTTCCAAACAGCAGGCAACAACAAGTTCCGGTTTACTCTGAAAAAAAGATTGGCGTCGAACCGCAATTTTAATTATGGACGGGTTGAAAAGGATTAAAAAATCAAATGCGATGAATTAAATTAATAATTATCAAGTAGGGTACGTGGTCGGTGGTGGACTCTGAAGAATAATGATGAGCTGGTTGCCATCAGTCTCTGCCAGAAAATCGTCCTTGAGCAACTCCATGATTGCGAGAGCGACACGAAAGATGACGGTAAATCCTTCCAGAAAGATGATGTCCCAGACGCTGAGCACGACGTCCCAGCACGGCAGAGAAGTGAAGAGACACATCAGCCAAGGTGTGATGTACATCAAAGGATCGACGTTTTGATCTCGCTTGTAAATTAATCAAAATTAATTTTAACAAATTTAAAAATAAATGTCCAGTTGGATTTTTGCTTGTTCAAGATAATGTTTTCTGAATAGAAATATTTTTTGTGATAATAAATCAATTGACAACTAAATAACCACCGGTACTTAACTAGGCTAGATAAATATTCAAGAAGTAGGAAAGTTCAAACTACTCACCAAATGTTCCCAGAGCTGAGACTGGCGTTGCTTCAGTAGACGATCGAATATCTTGGCGTGCATTTGAACTCTTGAAAACAGAAATATTTTTGTCAAATTCGACAAGAGTGCGATTAAGAATGAATTTAAATTTTAAAATTAAATTAGAATTTCTATTAGAATTAAAAATCGACAAGACTATGATTAAAAATGAATTTAAAATTTATAAACACCTGGACAAGGAGACGTCGAAATATCCCTGCAAATATTTGGGTTTCTGGAGGAGAGCGACCATGCACCAGAATGAATCCTCCTCGGACAAAACCATAGCGAGCATGCCGGCAATGAACGACATTCCCTGACAGTAACCGACTGAAGGATTGAAGCGCGCGTAGACGGCCAGTATTCGAAATAACGAGGCACGACCCTCGATAGCTTCCGCGCTGTCACCCAGAAACAAAAGGTGCGTTGGAAACGTTCTGGCTGTGACAACACCGGATCGAGACAAAATAGACAAAGTGAAATTAATTACGTAATCTTTAGCTAGATGATCTCGCGGACAAAAAAGGAAGATAATTAAAGCTCACCGACGTCCAACAATATCTGTCGAAGGTTCTGAACGCTCGGTTCTCCGCTGATCTTGTCGAGGCCGTCGTTTCGAAGCTCGTACGTTTCGACGTGACACAATTCCTGCTCAGCTCTGTCCGTATTGTACTCAGTCACGTTCAACTTGGTAAGATATTCGCGTAACTTTGCGACCTGTTCCTGTAATTGTATACATTTATACGTAATATTGGAACGCCGCATATACAGTATGCAAAGTGTTTATTCAATGATGTTTTCATAACGTCATAACTCATTGTCTTATGACTCATAAGACAATGAATACGGTACGTAGGCCTAAATGATATTAACCTGATAACAGAATTGCGTGGAACTCTTAAGCAGGTCTATGTCCAGCAGCTTCTTCCAGAGCCTGGGACGAACGCCATCTGGAACACCTTTCTTGACGAGACTCAGCAACTTCAAATATTGATTTATAAAAAATCAAACACCATGTCATCATAACTCCTTCGATAGATGGATTAAAGCTTTGCAATCATTTGAGAAAATCCCAAGACAGGCTCTATAGACGATGCCATTTCTCGATTCTCTCTGAATGGAAAAATGACGTATATATCAGCTTGTTTTGGGATTTTTTTTATAAGTCGAGACAACACTAAGTCATTAGCGATTCCGGCCTATAGTATCAAGGTTGGTATCCCTAAGGGCTATAAAGGAGGAGTTGAGAGACTGCATGTCTTTCCAATGTAACCCTATGGACACCCTCAAGTTTTCATTATAACCTTAGGGATACCAAACTAAGAAATTCGCCATGGACTAATCACCTTGACCCCTAGGCCATTCTTGTAATGAGTCCACTTCTTGAACACTTTCGTCCATTCTTTGTCGAGGCCGGCGGAAGAAGTCTCTCGTCCGCAATGACTGTCAGTTCACAAACGGATTAAGATAAGGCAATAATAAAAACCGCGACCTAATGACCTTGTAATACAATGTACTAACTTGAATTCGTGACATCGTTCGTCGCGAAAAGTGGACGCTCCATCGTCGTTGAAAACAGCAAACCCGTAAACGTCAAAATAATCGACGGCGTTGTCCAGTCTACAGTTGGCGGCCCGATCGATGCCGACACCACCTCCGCCTTCGTCGCGAAAAAACGCTTCCATTCGATCGTCTATATTTTCGTTTTTTAAACCGACATAAATCGGCATAAAAGCAATTCGCGGTAAAATTCAAACTCGACGCGCGCCGCCATCTTTAAATTGCATCGATTCCACTGATCAACGAAACATCGATGACAAAATCAGCGAATCGATGCACGATGCCTTGTAAATAAAAAGTGCGCGGATTTTTAAAAAAAAGTCCGGGTTTTAACATGATATCTGATAACAAAATTTGGAGATTTCACCTTTGTTTTTGTTTCTACGTTATAAACTCTTTACTACAATATGCAAATCGTAATACATGATTGAATAGAATTCAATAAAGTTCTAGCTACAGTAGTTTTAAAATAGATTTTAGAAACAAATAAAGATTATGAAATAAAATTGATGAAATCGATGGCTGCCATTGTCTCCCCTACTCTCGTCTCGGAGAAATCAACAATAATCAACTAATGAACTAATCGTTGATTGATTTTTTAGAATTAAAAAATGTCACAATTTGAGTAAACCTCGTAAAATACTAAGTTAGGCGCACTTGAAAGTTAATGGTACATTATGTCTGATTGACATTTATCATTATAAGACAGGATAACGTCTTACGCGTAAAAATCAACTTAACGCTAAATAATGACGTGGTTCAACTCATTTGTAAAATATCCTTCCTTGGCGTCTAGCCAGAATCACTTACAACTGACCTAATTGTTAGCGATCAGTTGATATTTACGTGATTTTTGTCTAATTATTTTTGTGTCATAAAATAAAGAAAACTATAATCGCGCGTCGTCAGAAAAAGCATAAATTATGTAACGCTGTAGGGGGACTGGTTTGATTCAAATGAACATTAATTGGACAATTTGACACACTCGTTTGTGATCCCAGTTTGACTTGAATTAGTTAGATACTCAGTAGGAGAAGGAGGAGGATTACTTACGAAAAGAAAAGTGCTCGCAGCACGTTAAGAGTGGATGGCCTCGTCTAGTTCCCGCATGACATCGTCGTTGTCATCGAGGCAGGAAATCCCGTCGCCGCCATCGGTTCCTCCTCCGCCATCATCCTCCGCCAGCAGAAAGTCCAATTCATCATCCATCGACGAACGATAAGCCAGTGAAGTTTTCAGGGTCGTTGACCTTTTGGTAAGACAATAAAAAATTAAAAGAAATAAAAGGAATTATAATTGTTAAAATATTTAAAACTTAAGTCGGATCAGGGGGTCAGTTTCTGGACATTAACTTGCCATGTTCATGAAACCAAAATATTTTGAGCATGTCACATTTGTCAATGTTTGTCTGAACATCCGTCCAGAAAAAGTCCTCAGTAGGTCGAATGCATTCAAACTTACTTGGCGAGGCTTTGAGCGGCGCCGACGTTGCCTTCCTCCAACGTCGTTGCCGACGACGATGCGGCCGTTAAACGACAGTCGTCAGTAGCGACTTCCTCCGACGAAATACCCGCTTCGACACTCGATGCCTCCACGTCTGGCAGTTGGATGATTGACGTGCGTGGAGGGTCTTGATGAGGGCGAATCACGCGAACTCGCTTGGGTGGGTCGTCAACGTCTTCCGGAGAAGCCACACTCGCCGTCGTTTTTCGTTTGCGTAGGCGGTCGGACTCGGTCGCTATACTCATCAGGACAAACATGAAATTATAGGCTTAAATTATATATAATTCTGGTTACAATTAAAATTATTTCAATAATAATTATCAAATAATGAATTTCTAATATAATATAAAATAAGATAAATTATAAATTTTAAAATTAAAATAAACTTCTGAACTCGTTTGAACTCGTTTAGGGTAATCACCGGTTGCTGGCGGCAATACTTCAGCAGGGCCAAGGTCGCCATGACGCGGAGCTCGTCTGAGTTGAACTCTGTTTCGTTCGGCCCTAATTTCGGCGAGCGTTTTAACTTGAACAGTTTTCAAGATCTGCAAAAAAATAAAAATATACAAAACAATTAAATCAAATCACATGAAAATAAAGAATACGAATTATCTCACCTTCTCCTTGGAGGCTTGCAGAGTTAGTCTGTGTTTAACTGATGAAATAGCGGGCGTCAATTTCTCTAAATAAGAGAAAATTTAATACTATTTAATTATAAAACCTTCTTAATAAAAATTATTTAATTGAACGGGAAAAAATATAAGTTTAATCAAACAGAAAAATATAAATATTAATAAAAAGCTTCCATACTTAGAAGTAACTTATATAGAAATTAAATATAACTAGAAGTACAAATAGATATAAATGGAAATAAAATTAAAAAAAAATAGTGAAATAGAAAAAAAATAGTGAAATAGAAAAAAATATAAGAATCCAATTGAAAATATAATAATCAAATAGAAAAGATAATAATCATTAACCATTTGCTTCAATCCGTTTTGAAGGTTCTTCAGCAGCGTCTGAAGGGATCGCGTCTCCACGAGATTGTTGTTTCTCTCGCAGCTGTTTCACCTCCTCTCTCGTAAGAATCTTGATACCGTCCAGCGACGACGCAGTAGTGAGCGGCCGCTGCTCCTGCTTCTGTCTTTGCTGCAGCGATCGAATTCCATTCTTGGAGGAAGTTTGTGGACTGTTACGATGAAGTCTCTTGAAGACGGAACCTTTCTTCCGTTTATTATCGCCGTCGTTGTCGTCGTCGTCAATTGTCGTCGAACTCGAAACCTCCACATCTGTCACAAGAATAAAAAACAACAACACAAACATCATCAATATTAATAAGATATAAAGTAAACTAAAATAGGCCTTACAACTCTTGAGTGTACTGACTTGAATATTCTTCGTCTGATTTGCGGTTGGCGGCATTTTCTTTCCTGATTTCAGCCAAGGATTTCACGTGAAAGTCGAGATCTAATTAAAAGTGCAAAATAAATACATATCTAAAAAATACCAGCCAGGCCTAACTGAATTAAAAATTAAAAATATATATACTGATTATATATTTTAGTCTAGTTAAAAGTATAGATCTAATTGAAACAATTTAAGAAATACCGTAACAAACAAAAATAATACTAGAAATATTTGAATTCAAGGCTAAATTTCACCTCGTTTAATGTCGATGTCGTCGGAGCTCGAATCCCAGAGTTTCCTGCCTTCAACACCTCGCTTGACGCGTCCGACGGCGGTGGCGGCGATCGGCGATCTTTTCGTCGACGGCGTGCTGCCGGCGATGCTCTCCGTGTCGGACTCTTGAAAATCAACAGGGTTAAAAGGCAGGTCTGAAAATAATGCCGGAAAAAAAGGATTCGACAGGCCCATCCACGCCACAGGGGCTCGTGGAGGACGATATTTAACGCGAATGCAAGCAGAAACTGTGTAACGGCGCGTTCACAGTAAAAGTTGTTAAGCAAAGATACGCACCAAAACCGATTTTAGCGGGGAAGTGGTTTTATTTTTTACGCGTTACTGACAAAAGCTAGAAATGCATGGTATTTCGACGCAAGCTAAGATATGCAGATACAAAGTTGGTAATTTTACGCAACACGTTTTTGCTCCAAAGTTCTAGCTTTTAGCTTTTACTGTGATCGCGTCTTGAGACAAACTAGGCACACACACCCAAAAAGAAGGCTAAGGGGCCAGATGAGGGGGCAACAGAACACTTTTATTTGCATATGAAAACGTGTGTTGACGCCGCGGCTCTGAGCGAATTTACAATCAACCGCGATCAAGATGTCGGATAAGACAATAGACCGACCCTCTCTCCCTCGGCCAGCCCCACCTCCCTCGATATAAAGTGTCATCTATTATTGACAATCGTTGTCAATTTAGCCTATAGTTCATTGTATAATATGCACATCACATTAGTTTTATTTTTCCAAGACTTAATTCCGTTTTCGGTTCGCGTTTGCATGAACGTCGCTGCACTTGGTTTGATGGAATTGAGATAAACATATGTGTCCAATTTTGTGTGTCTGGATTTGGGAAGAAAAAAAAACTAAAACAAAAAACAAAAACAACTGGACAATAAGAGGCCTAGTTTTTGTCTGTGTCAAGTGTCTGCGTAGGCTATAATCCACGTATGTGTCTCTCTCTCTCTCTCTTGACGAACGTAACAATCCAATAATATTTTTATAAGACATTTTGAAAGTCTTTCCAAATAATAAATTGACTAT
>JAQIYI010001712.1:0-11134 GCA_034700265.1 Polyzonium germanicum
CAATTTTGAACCACTTTGAACCACCTATGTTTACTTTGGATCACTTTCCAAAAGTGTGCTTATTTAATCACCTATGCATCATAACTTCGCGTGTTATTGTATTGTTCATTTGTTGTACAGGTGTTTCTTTGCCAGGTGCTGCTTTTGCGGAGTGAACTTTTGCGTTCGTTAACTTGTTTAAACAAGTTAACTACTTCGACATGGATCGGTGTTTCCGAAAATACAATTGCATCATTCAAACATTCATTTAGGCCTAGGCTACAACCAAATAATATCTCTCTAAACAAACAAAATCATAATTCAATTTTAAATAGCCTACGGGTGCGCATAATAATGGCCATAACAAATTACGAATGCTATATTATTTGCGGGCAACTTGCCAATTCCAAGTGCAAATTAAATTGTTTGGCAGCATGCAATCCATGGCATACGTGTACGACTTTACGTGTACCTACATATTAATTATAACCCTATTTGAAATAAAGAGAATTCAGCCCTGGTAAAAACACGGACCTGTCTCGAGTCAAGACAGCTTTAGAAAATTCAGGTTACCGGTATGAAGGAAGAATAGGGTCAAAATTCGTGAGTGCGTAATTCGATCGAGAGGTGTGGGCAGAACTGCAGGAGATAACTAATTTTGACGGATCTGTGAGATTTGAACTGGTGGTTCCGGCCTTAGTGTATGACAACAGCAAAGAACTCAGGAAACTATGGAAACTGAAATTGCCAGTCCATTGTGGACATACGCTCGTATTGTTCAACATTAAACTGGAGATGGTCCGGTTCTAATCTCAATGAGCGTTTCTTATGCTCTTGGATTGGATATGACTACCAATTAAAGGTCGAGCTTCTTAGTTTCTGTCTGTACACGTACGGCATTTTCTTGTTGAAATAAATCAGTGAAGACTGAGCCATAAAGGCTCCAGGAGGCCTTCATCTAGGGTTCTCTGGTTTAAAAACCTACTTAATTGTTCCCGGAACAACTCAGTTAACGTCATCTAAGAAAGATATTGAGTTAAACAAAGGAGTATTTGTGTCATTTATCGAAAATATTGGCGTGAATCCTAATTTCCTAGCTGCTAGAAGTCCAAGGAATGATGTATATCTGTTTAGTACGCTTTTCCTTTCAGAATAGCCGGGTAAACCTTTAGCTGAATTCGTTTTCAATGTCAGCAAGGAAGACACATCTCATCTGGCACCTTTCAGAACAGCTGGTGGGACTTTCAATTTTTGACAAGCCCGGCTATTACGAACGTGTACGTAGACTATTTGCCTGCGCGTTCATATACAGTAAACTAAAGCAAAGATAGAAAAATGGAATTAGTAATGCGGTACCCGCACTTACCGGTATAGCGGCCGTACCGATTTAGGAGCCTAAATCAACGTAAGCCTAGATATACAGTATGTAGGTACGCATAAGTTGTCACAGGCAGCGATAAAAAATTGGTCATTTTAATTGCCGGTTTTTTATCGCTGCCTGACAACTTATGCGACTCTACTTACTGTATATCTAGGCTTACGTTGATTTAGGCTCCTAAATCGGTACGGCCGGTATACCGGTAAGTGCGGTGCCGGTAAGCCTATAGGCCTACATTTTTTGTCTCATGGTTCCAGTTTTAGCTATTATCGCTGCCTGGCAGCCTATGCATATCTTGGCTTACGTCCTAAACCGGAAATGCGCGTTCACACGTGAACCAAGGTGTGAACGCGCATTTAGAATGATCCTGAACTAGGCCTAATCCGCCCACCAATTTAACGTGAATTAGGCCTGTTTCTGCATGAAGTAAAACTGGTTACCGTAACATATCGCGTTTAATCGTATTTTAGATATGACCTTTTTGAACTTGAACGGCGAAACACTTGCGCGTCGGTAATTTGTCGCGGGTTGGAACCGGTTTCAAACTTTCATAAAAATACGGCTTGGTATTTTCCATATCCCTCGCTAGGCCTAGCTAAGCAAACACTATCGAGCTTGTGGGATGGCTTAATTTATACGGAGCGCCCTTTTGATTATCACTTAAATCCCATAGATATTTCGAACAAACAAATCGATAGCGGTAAGTATGCTATTCAATCAAAGCGATTAACCTACCTCGACGGGATTAAGGTAGTCGAGCCGCAGATTTCAGAGATTTGTCAACACAAGGGCTGGCGTCATTCATGCAGACCTCTTCCCGTCCTCCGTTCTCCCTTCTCCGGGTGTTTGTGCGGCAGAATGGGGGGCGTGTCTAGCCAGTACCACGTATGACTTTCAGGGGAAGGCTCGTTCCAAGGTCATGCAAGGTCACATGAATGCAATGACTTCGCATGCGCATGCATCTACTACAAGTCAAAACTCAATTGTTACTTTAGTAAGTGGTTCTACATTAAATTTAAATAAATTAGGCCTACTAAAGATAGGCTTAGATTATTGATTTTCATTGTTAATTTGTTACCCATTAAATATTAAATTAAGCCTACCGGTAGTAAAATATTTATAATAATTAAAACTACCTATTTAATTATTGACAATTTAAATATTTTACTAATTAGCATAAACAATTTAGCATGCAATTTAATGCGGTGTTGGTATAATAATTGTTATGCTAATTAGTAAAACATTTAAATTGTCAATAATTAAATAGGTAGTTTTAATTATTATAAATATTTTACTACCGGTAGGCTTAATTTCAATACCGTAATTCAATAGTTTAAATTAAATATTTGAATTTCAATAATTCAATAGTTTAAATTAAATATTTGAATTTCAATAATTCAATAGTTTAAATTAAATATTTGAATTTCAACAATTCAATACGGTAGTTTAAATTAAATATATGAATTTCAATAATTCAATAGTTTTAATTACAAATATTCAATTATTTACTTTGGAGTTTGGACACAGGTAATTACCGGTATTTCAATATTTTACTAAATATTTTAATAATTCAATGGCTTTAATTAAACATTGGAATAATTAACAGTGGCGAAGTCAATAATTCAATAGTTTTAATTACGAGTAGATAAATAATGATGAACTAATTATCAACAATTTAAAGGGGGACTCCAGTTTAAAATAACGTCGTTTCATTTTGGTTTCATCATTTACATGTACCGGTACGTAATTTGATTTTTTTTTTTTAGAATTATCATAATTTATTAGAATGAAATCGGAATTAAAACGTCGGCATTGTATTACATGTGATTAATTAAATGTTTCCTATAGGAATGAAATTATTTTAATGAAAAAAATAATAAGCATGAGCTCTAGTATTTATTTAATTAAACAATATATTTAAGTGAAATAGAACAAATGAACAAAGTAATTCTGTAAACGAGATAAGCGTTTTATTGAACAATTGTAATTAAATTTATGTGAATGTTGCTGCTTGTAGAAATACTAGCAACTGAAGAGGCCTTATTGGTCCCATAGAAATTGCGGACTTTTCCGCGCCGAACTACTGACGGATTAGGTAGACATCCGAATTGTGCCTCTGAAGTCTGAACGTCAGCATGGTCCATTCTCTGGAAAGAAGGTAAGAAAATGAAAACTTATTAGTTAACTATTTCGACAAAAGACGTTGGTGAAAAAAATTCCACGTTGCGTATTGGATTAATTTAAAGACCGATTAACGACCTAGATAATCGCACCATGCCCACGTTCTTTGTCCTAAATTCGTTCGCTGCACGTGAGCACATGAAAATCGAAGTCGCTCAATTGGAACTGTCCTCCGCAAATGTAACAACATCTTGTTTCGGTGAAATTTATAATCCTGGTGATAGATCAGTTATCAAAAAAAAAAAAAATGTTCAAACCATTTGTTTGGCTAATGATGAGTCGACACCGGACTTATTTCATTTTTCACTTTCTTTTGCGACTCACTTTAAACTCACTGGACTAACATTTGGCAGTGAGACCTCGGTATCACACGCTCCGTTACAGGCAGACGCGTGCTCTTCAACGACCGTCTTATCGAACAGTTTGCTACACAGAGGGCACGTGACTTTGAGCTCCCCCGACGATGACGGACGACTATCGGCGACCACATTCTTTACATCCTGCCTAGTTGTGCCCCGTGGTGGCAAAGGATTTTCCTCATCCGACGCCCAGTCACCGAGTATTGAAGCTTCGCTGGGTTTCGTCTTCTTTGTTATTATCTTGTCGAATGGTTTCACTTTTCTCTTCAAAGACAACAAGTTCTTTTTGACTTGTTTTTGCTCCTGTTCCTCGATTCCTCCTTCCTGGTTTATTTCATTCTGGCAGGCATTCAATTCAATTTTGCCATTCGAATCGCTTTTTTTGTTTTTGCTCGCGATATTCGGTGGAACTTTCTTGGGAGCCAACGGCTTCTTGGTTCTCTTAGCCCTCTGGATCTTATCCTCCACGACGAATTCTTCGTGCGAAGATTCACTGCTCGTGCAAGATTTGATTTCTACTACCATGTCTTCTTCCAAGTCGAAGAGCGACGGAGAGGGATTGTATTGCTTGGTATTAGATAACCAGCCAGAATTTGCCCGTGGTTGTGTGGGACCTGCTCTTTGTTGGTTTAAATTAAAGCCTATACCACTGGCGACGATTGGGGGCCCCCATTCCAAGATATTCAACGACCTCCGTTGCATTGCGTGCAGATTCTCGTGGTAGCGAGTTAGTTCGTTCACGATAATTCGCGAATATTCGTCGGGCTTGATTCCATCCGGCCTGCAGAATGGTCCAATATCCTGAATGAATTTCCTGAAAAACACGCATAAAAACAATTCAAAATTTCCAGTCTCAAAAAAACAACGGTGAAATGAGGAATGGCTTTTGGATCTTTTTAGCAAAAAATTTCTTTCATTTTCAAAAACTCTAAAAACACAAAAGGTAAATCCTAAGAACGTAAATTTTATATTCTGTATTAGGCTACGTTTTTAAAGTTTTTTCACAAGCTTAGTTTGATGTTTTAGGTGGCTTAGTTATTTATTAATTAGAATAGGCCTAGTTATGGGTAATTGTTTCCTAATTTTGTAGTTTATAAGTTAAACATTTTCTAAAATTAAATTTGAGCAAAAACCTATTCAAATCTAAAACTAAAGAGAAACTCTCATAATGTATCTATGATTTTATAAAAAAAACTAAAATAATAATTATATAGTTAGAATTTTAATGAAAACGTAAAAACCCAAAAAAAACCTTAAAAAGTAGGTTATTAGCAAAGGCTAGGCGGAATTACATAATTGAAAAACTACCTGCTATCCACAAGTTTCAATTGGTTTTCGTCAGCAACATTTTTTGCGGCTGCCACTTTCGGAATATCAGCAGCACTTTGTATGCAAGTTTCAGCATTCTCAACTGATTCGTCTGATGTCTAGACAGCGAGACAAAAATATATTTTGTACCTGTAGTTAAATTGATGAGCATGTAAAGCCTACGTTAAGTTTGCATCAAAAATACCTCAGTCTGGCTGCAGTTGACTAACATCGGAGAACCGAACAATGGACTCTCGTTTAATTCCTCAGGCGGATCAGTAGAATCGATGACGTTGTCTTTTGTCAGAATTGGGAGGTTTTTGTCGGTAATGTCCGGCAAATTTGAGGACTCAAAGTCACCTCTGGCTGACGTATGTAGGCATTTATCTGTCGGGTAGCTTTGCCGAATCAATAATTCGACTGCTGCAGACTCTCGAGAATCAGCCAAAGCTTTCTATAAGTGCATCAAATATGTTGAATTACGGTAATTAAAAGAAAGGTTCGACAAACGTCCTCCTCACTTTGCGAACATTAATTAAGTAAAATTAAATTACCAGCATATCTAACTTATTTTGCTTTGTCATCCCATCGTCCAACAAACTAAGATCTTTTTTAAAGAAAAAAAAAAAAAGTAGGGCAAATTATTACGTGACATGAGCAACACTTATATGAGACACGTGATTTAACATTTAGTAATGAGGCCTTAGGATTAATCCTGAACCAATCGCGAATGTAAAGCCTAGCTGATTAGCCTAGATAAACCGCGTGTAGGCCTACGTACTCTTAAGTTCAAGCTCGTCTTCTGATTTTATATCCGAAGCGGAAGCAGTTCGCTGCTCTTCTCGCTTCAACATCCTCAATGTCCTGCTGGATTCTGCGTTCTCCAGTTTGTTGTTGTCCAGATGATCAGAGTCGCCGCCGCTTTCAATGTCTGTCTCCTACACAGTTACAATGTATAGCAATCAGACAACATTACGTCATACAGTACGTAGGCCGAAACCGCCGAATATTATTTTGTAAACATCCAATATATGTACATGGCTCGTGCTCTACCTGCACAACGTCTTGCGAGTTTTGTCCATCCAAATGCTCAACTTTCAGTTGGCTAACGTGTTTTAATGGCATCTTGAGTAAAAAGTAAACAACAGATTGGGCATACGGTACTTTCGAATCACATACCGGTAGGCCCTAATCCCGGATATAAATCTGTGCTTTGAAGTCCGATATGTGCGCCTCTGAACCAAGTTATAAAAAATGTCCACAAAATTATTGTAGGCTATTAGTGGACAACTGGACAAGTGGACATGCATGCATGTCCATTTTCCACCTCCAAATATGCAGTCTAATTAAGTGAAGTCTCGGACTCTGCCATTAATTGCGCAATACGGACCACGTGGTGCTTAAAGTGCTTCGAGCGAAAAACCTTAGCAGACTCACATGAGTGTCGTATACGTGCGCAGGCCTATATAAGTTCATCGTCACACGCACGTGAGCAAGAAAGCGACAAGCGTCAATGACTTAGGCTAGTGTAATATGAGGGCGCGGCCTCCACAACTAGGCCTACATTAATCATTGGTTATTCTTAATTACTATCGCTCGAACATTTCATAGATGAGTCAGTAGAGCCGGTAGGCCTACCTATGACAAGCAGACGACGACGAACTACGCCTAGGCCTACTGGTCGATTGGAGCACGTGAGCAAGAAAGTGTCAATCAGGGCGCGGCCTCCACAACTAGGCCTACATTAATCATTGGTTATTCTTAATTACCTTGTGTTAATTACTATCGCTCGAACATTTCATTGATGAGTCAGTAGAGCCGGTAGGCCTACCTATGACAAGCAGACGACGAACTAGGCCTACTGGTCGACAGGAACGAACGAGCGATTATTTTGCTCTTACATGAACTCAAAGTAGGGAATGGCCCACTAAGTTGACCAGCAAGGACTCGATTTACGAATAAAGTCAAAAACGAATTAGTTTTGTTAAAGAAAAGCAGAAAAACGGATGAGCAAAATGCAAAATTGTTACTACTCACTGACTTTGTGATGTCCTTGAAATTGACCTTGGCGCTTGTGCTGCTTTCTCACGGCGAGTGCGCGCACAAAAAGTAGTCCATGACGTCATAACGTAAAGCGCCTCTCACTTCGGGATCTTTATTTTATTTTATTTTTTCTCATTTTTAAACCGCTTTTTGCTTTCTGCGGTCGTTCGCGATTTAAAGTGTTGACATTTCGTCCTCTATCGCCGCCATTATCGTCTCGCGATAATTATCCTAATCAGTTGGCGCGATAAATGGAGTGCGCGGACGTTTTAAGATTAATTTCCTTCTAATATCACGCGGAAAGATTTGAATAATCGACTGCGGTATTCGGACGGGATGCTCGCCAGTGGCCAAATATGAAATCCAAGATGGCCACTGCCGTAGGTCATTCGCTGTCGTTCCGAGAAAGAGAACACGAACGGGTGAGTTTTCGTGCTCACTGTGCAGTTCTTGATGTTTCATCCTTTGGCTATCTGTGGCCAGTGCAGGGTAGTTGTCGTCAAGAGAATTGTGCAAAAAGTGCGAATCAATACGCAGATGTATCAGCTGGTGCGGCAAAAGTAGGCCTAGAGCACTGCTGTGTAGCCTAGCGCATAAAAGTGTAGAAATAAAGTAATAAACAGTATGCCTAGATAGCAAGTTTAGTGTAGCTTAGTGCTGCACGAATAGAACAAATTCACGCGATTTTTGGCAGCTAATTCTGCTTATGCAGGTCTATAATTTATTTTAGACTTGCCGGAATACTTTAGATACCGTACCTCGGGAATCACTAGTGCAAATCTCGGACCTGTCTCGAGTCAAGACAGCTTTCGCAACTTCCGGTTATGAATGAAGAGAGCAGTCGAGATTCATGCGTGCGTACGTCGAGCGATCGAGAGGTGCCGCAAAGCAGCGTCTTTTTACATACCTATGTTGCCAACCAATAAGGCTAGCCTACAAGAACACCTACAATTGTGCAGTGTAATACGTATGTTTTCAAATCAGTTGCAGATACTGCAGCAAAGTGTTCTGTCTTTGGACAGACGCGTCCAGAGTCGATGACGGCATCGATGAGAATGAAGAATCTCGCATCCGACCTGAACTTTTGCGCAGACGGAACGCTGAAGCGACCAGCGGACAATAATGCCATGGTCATAGGACGTCTGTTGCCCAGCAGGTCCGTTGACCCGGCGGCGATCGGCGGCAACAATAACAACAACATAAACAACAACAATAACAACAACAGCGATGGCGACGACGAGATCCTTCTACACCAGGACGCGGCCGAAGGTCACAGGTTGCTGTTGACCAAAGACCGACCGCTGTTGGATCCTCGTTACTTCTACAGCGTTGGTCATCGACGCCGACCCACGTGGCCGGACAAACTGGACGCGACTCTGACACTGTGCCGAACTTGCAGCAATAAAGACGACCGCGTTCTTCATCCGACTCTGTCTACCACGTCGCTCGAGGGGGAGGCTGATCGCAAGTCCTTGATTGTCGGCGACGAACTGCGCAAACTGTGCGTGTCGAACGGATACAACGTGGGGACATCCGTCGAGCAGCATCATCATCATCATCAGGATGGCTGCAGCGGCTCGTTTCTCGTGTCCAAGACTTCGCCGCGGATGGTGAGGTCCGTGAGTTTGGGTGTTGATCTGCCGACGAAGACCGAGGTCGCCGGCGATGCTTTGCAAGCCGATGACCAATGTCGTTGTCTCGTCGGACGAAAATGCCATCCCAGCGTTGTTTCCGCGGCTGCAGCAGCCTCGGCTGGTTCTCCGGTCTCGCTGTCCGCCGTCTTGGAGACCATTCCGTTGGCCTACGACCCGCAAACCAAAAGGTTGCACATCATCGGCGCGACGAAACCCATAACGACAACAACAACATCGTCGAGTTCGACCGGCACGATCGATCGAGACGATTGCTACAACGGCGATGGTTGTCATCGTCCTTCGTTTTCGTCGTCGATGATGACCATCAACCTGAACCACGAATCTCCATCGAAAGGCGACCTCGAGTCATCGTCGGCGCCACTAATCCGTGTCGGCACGTCCAGCTCCCTGCCCAGCAGGGCCGAATGCTCGTCCTACTCGAGTGTGTCCAGTCTGAGCACGGAATTCTCGTCCACTCACGAGGACGTGGTCACGTCAACATGCAACGCTGCCGAGCATGCGTTGGAGGATCCGAGTTTCATCGAAATAAGCTTGGACCGTCGTCGGCGCTCGTCGGGTGGACATCAGTCCGTCGAGTCTTCGGAGGCCGGATCAATGGACGATTGTCTGGTCGTTTCGCAAGGAGGCGCTAAGCCGAAACGACGCGGAATCACTGGATTCTTGTCGAGGTAGCCCAACTATCATTTGTCATTGTCAATTTGTTATAGGCCTAGAATACCACATCATATCATGCCATAGAATATTTGTAAATTTTATTAGTCTGTAGCGTAATCGTAGACCGACTGTAGGTCTTCTTGATGCTTCTGTAGGCCTATATTTAAGGCCTACTGCATCGTTGCTATTTATTCCTTGCCAAATGCTTACTTAACTACATGTAATGCATAATACTTAGGGAAATGTCTGTTATCCTAAGTCTATTGTAGTAGAGAAATTTAAACAGCACCGCACTGATGGAAACGCTAATTGTTTCCGTGTTGGCCGACATTATTTTTTATTTTATTTTCAAACAAGGGAACAAGCACAAAACGAGAGGAAATGAGATTTGCATAACTCGCATGATTTTTATTTGCAAGGAAGTGTAAGCACAAAACACGTGCGTTATCGTACTATTCTTGTTGAATTGTATGATTCACATGTGCAGGGAGTGCAGCCCAAGCTTAGGCCTATTTGGCTATGCCTACATATGTATGTCACTTGTTTACGAGGAGTAGGCCTAGTCGTCAGTAGGCCTACATCTAAACGGTTAGGTTAGTGTACAAAGTCTTATAAGCCTTCGTAGATGAGTGATTACAAAAATTAGGCCTATCTACAGTAGGCCTAGGCCTACAGGGGCTACAGTAGCCTATGCCTACGGTGGCACAGGAGGATTAATAAAGAAATATGCCTATAAGCTTATAGTTTCTTGTCGGTAGGCCTAAAATATTTGTAAACTTGGCAGAAATTATTTTTCATTTTGATTCTCACAATAGGGGCCTATAACACTCCGTATATTTGCGTCATTTCATACGCCTACGGTATTTCACGTCGTGCGCCGAGCGCTAGGCGGGTGCCTAGTTTGAGATGAGGCATAGGTCTAGCATAGTGACAACTTTGGGTCAGTTTTCCGTTTTTGCCCGGGCAAAATACTGGGCTAAAGAGGGCAAAAGCAGCCGACGAATTATTTTGCAAAGTCCTAGGCCTACTGCCAATCATGTTATCTACATGATGACGCAACAGTAAGGTGAACTTAAGTTAAAGCATTAAAATAAAAAAATATCTTAATGCGCTCCAATGAAAATGAAAATGAAAATGAAATCAATTTAATTGTTTCTGATCTGCACCATTTATGAAGCATAAAAACCAGAATTAATCAGTACGCCAATCATTATTTTCATTGTGCCGATACCGGTAGGCCTATATCCAAAAGAGATGTATTTTTCATAGTTTTGCATTTAACATTACGGTAGGCCTACCCGGTATGCAAAATAATTGTCCGGCCAAAACAAAACACTGCTTTACGTTCATTTTGAAATTGTTTGAATTCACGAGATTTCTACAAATTTGAAATTAGGCCTACGGTATGCCCAGTCTGAAATTAGTTTGGTTACACGTTTAGGTCTATTTATGTGGCTGACTGTAGCCGAGAGGGAAACCATTCATCCCTATTGTTATCTCGTTTTAGGTTTAAATAATAATAAACAAGCACTGGTCATGTGTAGAACACCTGTGTATTAGTACAATACCGTATAGGC
>JAQIYI010001713.1:0-11131 GCA_034700265.1 Polyzonium germanicum
ACGCCTTCCCACAGCCGTACGACCAAAAGTCGATGAGAAGTTTTTTGGGGATGGCCGGATATTACCGGTCATTCATCGAGAACTTTGCGACGATTGCTCATCCGCTTTTTCAACTTACGAAGAAAGATGCGGAGTTCGTATGGACGGAAGATTGTCAATTGGCATTCGACATGCTTAAGGAAAAGCTAACGTCGAGCCGGTTATGTGTATGTATGATCCGGAAGCGGAGATTACAATGCACACAGACGCATCGGATTATAGAATCGGCGTCGTCCTTTACCAGACGGCAGCCGGATCCAAACCCCGTGTCCTAGCATACAACAGTCACACTCTCCAACCGAGCGAAAGAAATTATTCGGTTTCAGAGAAGGAGTGCTTGGCCGTCATCTGGGGCATCAAGCAGTATCATCACTACTTGTTTAACCGGTCATTTACCATCGTGACGGACCACCACGCACTGTGTAGACTGTCAACGTGTATTTCCGGTTCCCAAAGAGTGTCTCGGTGGCAGATATTCTTGGAGGCCTTTAAATATACTATTAAATACAAGTCTGGGAAGACTCACGTGGACGCCGACTGTTTGTCGAGAAGTCCTCTACCTTTACGGGAAGGAGACACAGAGGAAGTAGCTAAGTCCTTGGAGGACGCGGCTGATTATGCCGTGTTCTCCATTTTGCCCGGCTGTGATTACTTGGCCGAGCAAGCCACTGACGGTGAGATACAGAGGATTCGTCGTGAGATGACGAGTGACGCCGAATCTCCCCTGCATCGTTCGTACGTCGATGTTAGAGGAGTGATTTACAACATCATTACGGATGGAGAAAGGAAGAAACTCGTTTACTTCCTTCCCAAAAAATTCCGGCTGGGGGTGCTTAATGAGCTCCATGATCAGCCGGAATCCGGACATTTTGACGTTACGAAGACATGGCGACGACTTCGTTCACGTGTGTAGTCGCCACGGATGAAGCGTGACGTGAGCCAGTACATTGCCTCCTGTGTGACTTGCCAAAAGTCCAAAACGCCGCAGTAGATTACGTCACTCGGTATACCGTTGCAAGGGCGTGCGCGGAAGCAACTTCCGGCACGATTATTAAATTTCTTCGGGACGTGTTGTTCGGATTCTTTATGTTGCCTCGGTACATTGTGTCCGACAATGGGCCACAATTAATTAGTAAGGCTTTAAAAGCCTATTTGGCATCGATAGGCGTGGAGCATCAATTCTCCACGGCCTATCATCCTCAAACTAACGGTTTGACAGAGCGAACAAATCAAACATTGGTTCGTTCGATTGCACAGTCTTTGCTAGAGACCGAGGATCTGTCAAAGTGGGCCACGATGCTGCAACCAGCTGTCACAGCCCACAATACAGCCGTGCAAACATCTCTTCGATACACTTCGCCGAGACTGGCACTCGACAATGTGCTCAACGAGCCGCCTGAGATCGTTAGTGCGGAAGCACCGACGGATCTACTGCTAGAAGACGCTGCAGAGAATTTGCGCGTGGCACAGGAGAAGTCAAAGGCGTTGTTTGACAAGACCAGGGCTACAGTGAGGGAGTTCACCGTAGGAGACCAGGTCATGGTTCGGGATTTAAAGCCGAGACCAGGTGTCAGCCAAAAGCTGATACCTAAATATCGAGGGCCGGCTGAAGTTATTAAAAAACATAGTGCACTAGTGTATGACTTACGATTTTTTGACAGCAAACGCCGTCGAGACGTAGAAAGTTGGAATCTCGAGCATATAAAGCCGTTTGTCGAACGTGATTGTGACGTTCGAGGTGAGGCTTTGGCCGAGTCGGCAGTCTCGTCTCAGTTGGGGGAGGAAGTCGCTCGATGGCGAACCTCCCAGCGAGACGCCTGAAGAGATGGATGAAATTCAGGAATCTCTGGAGGAGACTCCACCGCCGGAGGTGCTAAGCACACCAGTGGTTGAGAAACCTCCGGAAGTATCCGTGACACCGGAATTGGCGAAGTGCTATCAATCGGCACTTGCGTTGGCCAGCAAACATTCTCTTAAGTCAATAGCGTTTACATGTATCGGCACGGGAGCTTTTGGATTCCCGTGGGAGAAAGCAGCTAGCGTGGCCATTAAAACTATCACGGAATGGTGGAAGAAAAACCGTGCCACTACGTCAATCCGGCAAATTACTTTTTATGTGCCGAATGACGTGCATGCTAAGCTGTATAGTAAAGCTTTGGCACGGATGAGAACCGAGCAAGAGGCTGAAAAGGTGAAGAATCCGCCCCCGGTACCCATCAGTCAAACAAAGGTAGTACCGGAGGAAACTTTCGCTGATAAACTCAAGCAGAAATTGACGAGTTTGAAAGACGCGCCACAGCAGACGGCTTCGCAGGAGCGCCGTAGTCAACCTCCTCGGACCGCCCCTGCTCGCGGCGCGCAAGGTTCTCAAAACCCTTATGGGCGTGATGCGTTCGTCTGGGGAGCTCGCACAGTGCGGAGGGATACAGGAAAACTTTCTCCCCTCTGGTCATTCGACAACTTCTGTGCAGCTCGACAGGTCATTCACCTAAGTTCCGAGAAAGTTTGTTTTGTGCTCAACGACAACGACAAGATGGCGACGAACAATGGAAGACAACTCGACCAGTTCAAAGACAACGAGGCCTACGTGCGTTTTACGGGCATCTGGCCCATCATCATGCGGAATGACATCCATTCCACCGAGGACATCGCGGTGTGGAACAACGAGTGCGATCATCGGCGTGGACTCGGAGTCAGCATTTTAGCGTCGTGGGACGAGCTGAGCCGGCTAAGAGAAACGAGTGATCCGAACTACCTGCCGGCCCTCGAGCTTCCGCCCCCACCGCCTCCACCACCGAAAGTCGTCGTGCCACTGCCAGCGACGAAGGTCGTCGTTCGGCCGCTCACGTTCGTCCCGTCGCCACCGACGGTCGTCGTGCCACCTCCGTCAACGAGCATCAGCAGCGCGCCACCAGCTAGCAAGCCGGCGGTAACATTTGCCAGAAGTTTACAGCGAGCTCACAAGCAAGATTTCGCCGCTGTAAAGGTATTACCTAGCGATTCAATACCCCTAGATTAATGCATGCAATTTTTCGATGCATGTTTAGAAATAACCGGCCCATCTGATGAGTCCAAGATGGCGGCCGGTTATAATAATTCTTACGCCCCCCCTGTACAATCCAACATGGCGGACGTTAAAGAAGCTTTAAGTGAGGCATCTGGTGATGACCTACTTAGAGTTAGGAAGGGTGAGAGCGACGGTTGCCTAGCAACGTCGACTAAAAGTTCCCCCTTTCCTGATACCTTAGCGCACGATACGTCCGTAGGAGGCGTATCGGTGGTTCCGGCCGAAACGGCCGATACCGAGCGAATCATGGACACGGAGGTGTCAATAACTGATGATAACGAGAATAGTTTCGAGGTAATTGACGAAACTGAGGTAGACAACGAACTGGTTGCCGGTGAAGACGTTATAAAAGTCACCGGCCCAGTTGAAGAGCAAATGAAGGCTCAAGTATCGGCTATTTCGGCCGATACCTTAAAGGCTATAGCGGCCTCCCCTGAGGCGGATCTTAGCCTTTTACCCGGGTTAAAGGATTATGTCCAGATTAAAATGGAGGACGAGGAAATCCTCGTTTTATCCCCTATTGGCCATCCCATGGTCATGAAATTAAATCCTAGTTTGGATGTATCATTTATCTCGAGGGCTGTTGCCGAGCAGGAGAGGCTGCCGGTACAGCACTTTCCCTGTCATAACGACACATGGCGTGAATATTTCACGTCACCCATCAGCAACCTGCAGCTGTACGGCCGCACCGATGGGCCTTTTCGAATAGGCCTACGCACTTGCAGGCCGCAAGTGTGGATCGTCGAAGACGACGTTGATGCCGTCTTGGGTTCGACGGCCATCAACGAGTTCGGCCTTATTTATAATCACGCAAATTTTTTATTTCAGAAGTCGGCACTTCCTGCAGGGTGGGTGAGAGGCGTTACGCTGCCCCACTTCGTCACGCCGAACGTCGCCGGCAAAATGGACATTTCCGGTTGGGTTGTCGTTTAACCGGAAGGCAACGGAGTTCTGCCGGGTCCATTGGCCACCCTGGGTGGGTGGCCACTGCAGCAGCTGATTCAACGACTGCCGACGCCGATGGACGTCGAAACAACGAACGCACCGGCGATCAGCAGCCGCCCAGAAATGTCACCGCAGCGCCATCAGGTCGTCGAGGCGCCGCAGGCCGTAGAGGAGCACCACGACTCCGACGGGGACATTTTGATCATCGACCCGAGAGCGAGGGCATGGTCCTCAACTAGCCGCCAGAAGAACCGCAGAACGTCGCGTCGAAGGCTGTGGAGCCGGCTAGCGTACAGCCGGCCCCAGCGAAGCAAGTGGTGAAGATCGTATGGGCGGATGCGCCCGAAGAGACGGACCGTTGCGGAGCCGGCCCAAGTTGGGCCGGCAACGGTTCTTACGTGCCACCGGCTGTTCCACGGTATCATCGTCCGCCGCAGTCTGTGGAGACGCATCATCACTACTACCATCATCAGCCTCAGCAGCAGCAGAAGCATAACCCGTGGGGCGCGGGGAACAAGAAGACCCAGGGACGCAAAATGGAGCGGTATCCTCAGTGGCAGCAAGACAGCGACACGTTGGCCCCATACGCCGAACCGCCGAGGGAACCAGCGAATGCCAGCAGCGTTCCGGCTGTTAGACAGCCAGTCGTTGCGGCATCAGCGGCGTCATCATCGGCGGCAGGTACGTCGTCGGCAGCCGCTACGTCGTCATCGTCGACGACCGCAAGATCATCGCTTCCCGTCCTGCCAGGCTTGGCCAGCCTGGCAGGCGTCAAGAAAGTTGCGCCAACACCGGTTCCAGACTCCGTCGACTACTTTAAAAATGGACGCAAAGAACAGACCTGCCGATTCGCCACACTGAGCAACAAGGGCTACAACAACGGCGGAGCGGTGCCGAAGAAATTCGGCAAGGTCTGGGTGCACCTTGGCGACCCAGCGAAGACACGTGTTTACCGAGAGTTGGTCGCGAAGGACAAGAGGGAAGCGGAGGAAAAGGCCAAGCGTGAGGAGGCAGCAAAGGACGACGAAGAACGTCGGCGACGCCAAGAACGACATGATGACGAAGATCTACGTCGCCGAAATCGTTGGCCGATGCGACGCCCCGGCACATACGGACAACGGGACGAGTTGCCACGCAATACTTCACGCGACAGTTGGCGGTACCGACCGGCTAGTCAGCCGGTCAGGCCGCTAATGTCAATGGAAACATCGGGCAACACTCCATCTGACAACGGCGGTGGCTATCCTTGGCCATTGAAGACGTCTACAGAGCGACCAGCAACGCAGACGCCACCGCCACTTCCGGTCAGCGAGCCAGCTGCACCGCCACCACTACCTGTGATTCCGCCGCCTACGGACGCCGTACAGCCGGCACCTCCAATGGAAGTGGACGGGCCCGCCACGGAGGAGAGCCGGCTGCAACGTCGTCTAGAGGACATGTGGGAGTTGGCGCCGGACGAGGCCCAAAGATCCCGCCTGTGCCGTCGTCTCAAGAGGGATCGTCAGATCATGGCAGTGTCGAAGGTGGCGGCTGAAAAACGAAAGGCCATCAAAGACGAGGACGACGAGTGCCACGCCAACCAGAAGAGGCAGCGGCGGGACCTCTACGAAACACGGTCAACGGTGGTCAACGAATGGTCCGATCACCGGGTGCACGATTTCGTGCAGCAGCAGCGTCGTGTCGCCATGGAGCAGCAGGCTACAGTCGTCGCTCAACTCGCCGCCGTCGATGCTACGGAGGCCTGCGCGATCCGCGAAGCTCAGCGGAACTGCGGCATCAGCGAGTTGAACTTCATGGTGACACACGGCCTGACGACATTGGAGGACGTTCAGGCCGACATCGAGAAGGGCGTCCGCGAGTAACATTTGAGACGTTGAACGAGTGTGCAGTGTTGTGTTCAATAGTGTAAATATTTTATGTTCGCACGTAATTGTTTAATTGTTGTTTTTCCCTTTCTCGTTGGTTGATAGATCATTGTATATACTTTGTACATACCTTGCATTTTTTTTTTTTGATTACAAGTGTGTGGTTGTTGTTACGACCACCAGTAATCAAAATTTTGCGCCGTCCCGAGTGGAACGGGACGTGTCCAGTTGAGGGAATTGTGGTGTTTCGGGTTGCTACCCGTCGCCACCTGGTGATCGTGACCTCTAACCTAAGTGTCACCTTCACTTAACCTTAACTTAACCTTGGCTAGGCAAGCCGGGTAGCGACCCAGCTTGACCTAGTCACTCCTTACTTTGCATTTGGGAAGAGCAGTCGCTCTTCCTCATATACTCCAGTCTTGAGTCACTTGTGTATTCTGTAATCATTCCGTACCTGACAGCGGAATAAACCTTTTCTTTTGTTTTAACCTAATCCTAGTCTGTGTTCCTTCACATATGAGTTAGGTCCCAGTTTCTAGGCGCGAGTGCCCTCGGAAGACTGTGGTGCTTCCAGCTACCCCCTGGTTCACCACATCTGGTGGAGATGCTGGGGTCTCTACGAAGGACCAACTAGAAGATCGTGAGTAGTAGGCGTTCGTTCGCCTGAGAAGCGTTCGATCGCCCGTCATCTACAGCGAGCAACAAAGGACGTCGCTCCCAAGAGGACGACGCCATTGTATAATCGACGAGGTCGTACAAAGAAATTTGGCGACCTAATTAACCAGCCTAACGGCCGGCTAGGGAGACAAAAGAACCCAATACACAGGTGGAAAAGAACCGGCCATATTGGCCGGCCATCTTGTGTTCTTTCCCCCCTTGTCCTTTCCTTGTTTTTTTTCTCTGTTCTTTTCCGACTCTGTTTTCTAGGACAATTCAGAGCCAGTTGGGGGAGCAGTCGGCGGGCAGCCTTGATCAAGTTGTCTGATGACTGATCAATCGACGCGGAGGAGGATTCAACCGAGTCGACAAGCGAAGGGCTCCACTACGATGCAGAAGACGTCGAGTGGAGGCGGCAAAGAAGAAAAATCGGACGACAGCAGGGAGCGGTCATCGACAGGTGAAGATACGGTGACCTGATGGTGGGGTTACCCCCACGGGCACCGGTTGGCCCACCCCCTACGACGAAAAGCGAGTCAGGGACTCGTGGCGAGCGTATGGACACCGTAACTCCTGATACGGTCGTCGATAGCGCCAAACCAAATTTTGGTGGCCAATCACCAGGAACGGAGGTTGGACCGTCAATTACGACGATGGAAGAGAAATCAGACGGACCACCGGCTGGGGCAACTCAGCCGGGGGCCAGCGCTGAAACAGCATTCTTCTCAATGCCAGGGCCTTCTGGTTATCAGGCTACCGGTCAACGACCGGAGTTTGTGGCACCCAGATCAGCTGCTCAGCAGGAGAAGACACAGCCTGGTGTGTTGCAGGCTGATCTTGAGGGATGGAGTCAGTCTTCTCGAGCCTTTAGGCGAGATTACGACGATGCTTGGAAAACCCATCTACTGGAGCAGATAGTTCAACAACTGACTCAGCTGCCACAACAAATTGCCCATCTCGTGCGAGCTGAACGGTTTCCGGAAGCAATTCCGGAAGCAGTCCGTACGGTCACACGAGAAGATATAGAAGCTGCGAGAGGACCGGGACAGGGGCCTCCGTGGGCCTGGAGCGACCGTGCCACCGCTTAGCGTGGTGGGAGAGGACGCCCATGACAACCCTGGAAGGCAGGGCAACGAGAGACCGCCGGCACCACTGCGCGGGGGTGCCGGTGGAGGGCCACCCGGGAAGACAACCGCGTGGGCCACTGTCGTCAGACCCAGATCGACCGGCAACAGTCCGCCATCGCATAGGTTGCCGGACCGAGGGATCAATGGGTTGATTCAACAACTCCTAGTGGCGCAGCTCCGCCCATCTACGGTCGAGGTGGTAGAGATGGTGGCTACTATGGATTTCATGAAGTTACGCAACGATTTCCGCCGAAGTTCGATAAATTCGACGGGACCGGAGACGTGGAAGAACATCTGAAACGTTTCCGGGCCAAAATTCCGGGAAACTGGACTGAGGAGCGAGTCCAACAGGAACTCATCAGTACGTTGACCAGTACTGCCGAGGATTGGCAAATGTCAACCTTCAGGGACCAGTTCCCAGGGTTTCAGCCGTACGTTGTTTAGCTGAAGAAATGATTAAGATGTTCCGCCTCCCGGGCAAGAAAGCCCGGGACAAAGCCGAATTAGAAGCTAAGAGACAAGCTGTAGGCCAGACCGTCAATGACTACATTGTTTCGTCGCGTGTATCCCATAGGGAATGAGGACACGCTTCTCTATAACGTGCGTCGAGGCATATTAGACGGCTACAAACGCCGCATGGCCGGGAAATCCGATGAGAATTGGCCGAAGTATCGGGAAAAGCTGAAGCGGCTAAGTACCGATGACGACATGATGAAATGGGAGAAAGAGGCGGCGAAAGCTGCAGCTGCGTCTAGCGATGGAAAGAAGATGGCAGCTAAGTCGAATTCGACCGGTTCTTGTGATCTGGCGAATCCTTCGCAGTCGTCGAGCCAGGCTAAGGCAGGCTCCAACCCACGACGAGGAGGTAGTAGGGGTAAGCCGGGCTATCGTGGCTCGGCTACCTCGGGAACTAATCCTCCCAAGGACGATACGAAGCCGGTAGCCGGAGCCACGGTACCGGCGGCTTCTGGTGGCAAAGCTGCAGACGAAAAATCTCCGATGATTTGCTACCGTTGCTTAAAACCTGGACATCGAGCTCTGCAGTGTCCAACCATGCCGGACGCAGTTAAGCCTTCACGGGCTGCGCCATCCGGCAGAAGTGGTGCTGCGAAGATGGTCCGTAAGCGCACGAACCCACATGTCGTGGAGACAGCCCAGTTAAACTAGGCACGGTGCCGAAGAACACGGGTCTTGGTGCACCGAGGGTGTTCAGCACCGACAAAACCCGACATGTGAGTGCGAACATTAAGATGGTTGAGGATTCTTTTAATCCTTTACTTTTGAGTAGAACGTGGTATCAGGCCAAGTTGCCTGCAGCTACTGTTCTTCAATCAAGAAAACAATGGCAACAATGGGTAGCCGCTATTCGGAACAGCAAAGATGTTCCGTTAGTGGAAATTCAATTTCCGTCCGGCCAACGTATCCCTATGCTGGCCGACACGGGTGCTGCTATTACCCTTGTCTCGACAGAGGTGGCGAGACACTTAAAGCCTCCGGGGTCACCTCTTAGGGAGGGAGCACCGAAACCTGATTTTGCGGCAGCCGGTGGAAACGTCATCACCGCAGTTGGCTACTACCGTGGACTTGTCAAAACCAGAGGCCAGGAGATCGACCAGTTTATCTGGGTCGTTGAGGGCTCCAATGAAGCTTTACTTGGCCGAGATGCTTTAAAAGCACTGGGCATTCGAATCATCGATGGGGACATCGTGAAAACTTGAGCGGATTTCGTCAATGCCGGCACAGCTACGTGTTTGGATCACATGGACTTTCCGCGAGAAAAATCAGACGACGAGACGTCGACGTCTGAGAGGAAGAAGCCGGCTAGAGAGCCGGCTCCAATAAAAGTAGTGGAACCGGAGGAACCGAAGGGTGTACCGTTTACCCTTCAGGTTATCGGTAACCATTCTCTTGAACCTGGCTTTGGGAAACTCGTCGTGGCCAAGGTGTGTGCTACGAGCGCTCCGCCTATCGATCAGTTCACGTATGTGATGGCGGCGGATTCCTTGGAAGACGAGTATTCAGGTATCCGGGTAGGTCAAGGTGTTGTCGTGACGCACGCACACCATGACTACCCAGGTGCAGGTGGCTAATTTCGGGAACGAAACAGTCCATCTGAAATCAGGGCAGGTAATCGCTCACGCATTCCCAGCGGGTGCATTACTGGAACCAGGTGCTGGTCCGGTAAAGGTGAGCAAGGTTGACGAGGCAGCCCGTATTAAGCAGTCTCGCCGCTTGGAGGAGTTAGGCCAACTCCTAAACGTAAACGGAAAGCTGAGTGCGAGCCAACAGGCCGAACTCATGAAGTTGCTCATGGATTATGACAACATATTCGCGTTAAACTCTTCGGAGTTAACCGAAGCAAAAATCGGTGAGCATAGCATCGACACCGGTGGTGCACCACCGGTGCACGAATGTTTACGCCGACAATCTCCTGAGATGAGGGAGATTACGAAAAAGAGCGTTTCGGACATGGTTTCTTCCAGGGTTGCCCGGAGGTCGACCAGTCCGTATGCTAGTCCGGTGGTGATTGTCCGAAAGAAAAACGGCGAGTCCCGGGTCTGTATAGACTACCGGAAGCTCAACGCTCAAACGAAGCAGGACGTGTACCCGTTTCCACGAATCGATGATGCTCTCGATTCTATGAGGGGAGCCCAGTATTTCGGCACGCTGGATTTAGCTGCTGGGTACTGGCAAATAAGGATGAAGCCGGAGGACATCGAGAAGACAGCGTTCGTCAGTGTAGAGGGCCTGCACGAGTATTTACGGATGCCCTTTGGGCTCTGTAATGCTCCACGGACGATGCAGAGAACCCTTGATACTCTACTTAGTGGAGTCAAGTGGGAATCTTGCCTCGTCTATTTGGACGATATAATCGTTTTCGGCTCTTCCTTTTCCCAATACCTGGAGAGGCAATGGGTCATTTTTGACTTGCTACGAGAGGCCAACCTGAAACTTCAGCCGAAGAACTTCGGCTATCAAGAAGTTGAATATCTTGGCCATATCGTAACTCCGGATGGCGTGGCAGCTGATCCGAAGAAGATCAAAGCCATTAACGCCTTCCCACAGCCGTACGATCAAAAGTTGATAAGAAGCTTTTTGGGGATGGCTGGTTATTACCGGTCATTCATCGAGAACTTTGCGACGATTGCCCATCCGCTCTTTCAACTGACGAAGAAAGATGCGGAGTTCGTATGGACAGATGATTGTCAGCTGGCGTTCGACATGCTTAAAGAAAAGCTGACGTCGAGCCCAGTGATGTGTATGTATGATCCGGAGGCGGAGATTACTATGCACACAGATGCGTCGGACTATGGAATCGGCGTCGTCCTTTATCAGACGGCAGCCGGATCCAAACCCCGTGTCTTGGCATACAACAGTCACACTCTCCAACCGAGCGAAAGAAACTATTCGGTTTCGGAGAAGGAGTGCTT
>JAQIYI010001714.1:0-11131 GCA_034700265.1 Polyzonium germanicum
TTGAATCCCTTGACGGGAGGCGGAGACACGGGCATCGGTGCGGTGTAGGGACCGAAGTCACGCTGATATTTTTATTTCTTTGAATTTCGCGCCGAATTTTTCGGAAAACTCGATCAGTTGGTCATCTTTGCATAACGCCAGAATTGCAGCGAAATTATGGCGGGAAATTCAAATACAATTTAAATATTTATTCTAGGGCAATTTGTAATTTAATCCAGAAATAAAATAAATAAATTCCCCTTAGAACTCAGCAATCACTGAAAGCTTAGAACTTTATTTTCAAATTTTCTTCTAAATGTAAAATAAATAAATTCAAATATGCTGCTTGATGTTAGTGAACAAGAAAAAAGAATTCATAATTTCATCTTTAAAAAAAATAGATAAATGTCCCCCTTCAAGTTGGCAATCACTGAAAGCTTCGAGAGCTGAATAAATTATAAACCCAATTACCGCTGGCTAAAATTAAGTTTCAACTTTTAGGCAAAAGTTTAGAAGAAGAAGAAGCAAAAATAAATTCATTTTTTTTTACTTCATTCTAAAATAAGTGCTCCAAAATAATTAGGTTTGTGGCGTAATCACTCGGCTGAAAATACGCTCTTAGCACAGCGTGTCATAAAGCGAGGGGATTCTTTGTGCATTGTAGAAGGTCTGAAAATAAAGAAGCGAATATGAGGGCTTAATTCGGTTTCAGCACAAATTCTTTCCGCTGATTGCTCGACACACAGACAGACAGAGCGGGTGAGTGAAGATGCGACGACTTGAAGTTGTCGCCGAAATAACTAGAATTTGCCGAATGACTAAAACTTGAGTTGCAGTGGGAAAAAAAAAAAAAGACGGTGCTGTCTTGATATGGGTCTGATATAGAATTTGCGAGGTGGTGGTTCGAGGGATTCAGTAATCTTACTGTTGAACAGATTAAGAAAACAGCAGAGAGAAGAAGAGAAAAATGCAGAAGCAGAAAAGAAAGATAGTGGAAGAGGAAAAGATAAAATAAAATTGCAGGTTTATGCTATGGCGCACAAAAGGCAAAAAAGAAGAATAAAAAAAAATAACCCGCATTAAGCTTTAGGCCTAATGTGTTTCGGCGGCGGTGGTCGCCACGAAAATGGACGGTTTGCCGCGCCCTCTGGTGTTGCCATATGATTTATTTCGATCTTTTATGGTCGGTCGCTCTGCACTGCACCGCGATCGATACACGGAAAAACGTAAGAAATTACTTAGCACGTCTTCCAACTAAGACCCAAATAAGTGGTCGATTTTTTTCTTCTTCTTTTTCTTCATTTCAGCCGCTCTTAAGCTTATTTAGGCCTTATCTGGACAGTCGCAGTGGGACTCTCCTTAAAGAAAAAGGCGCGAGTCTAGAAGGCCTGCGTTTGCGACAACAAAGTCGATTAATTTGCCCCACCGTTGTTTGTTTCACTTTATTAGAAGAGCCGTTCTATATAGCTCGGCTGAATGCTAAGGGGACTCCTCTGGCCAACTCAGCCCACTCATTACAACGCTCTGAGGAGCTTCCATTAAATCGCATCTTCTCTTTCAACGAAAAAGATAAACATAAGATTCGCGAGGCATCGAATTGGCTACGTAAGAAAGTAGATGGCGGCACTTGCAAATGATTCACGCTAAGTTTAAGTTTTTAAGTTAAAGGGGAACTTCCAAGGCGGTTTTAGGTTTTTCAAATCACTTTATGTTTAAAGATAATGTTTTTTGTACTTTTAGATTTTGTTTTTGAAATAAAAATGCCTATTTTTAGCATTTATTTGAAATATTATAAGGTAAACCTCACTTCCGGTAAACGATATGTGCATCATCGAGATGCGACACGTGGCTCTCTAACGTCCCACGTGATACTCTCTGGCGTCTCACCGTAACACACGTCATGCGCTTTCGACGATCGTAGGCGTAAATTGAATAAAACCGGGGCTTCGTTTACCCAATATTCAAAATGGCGCCTCTCAAACCATGGGTCTAACCAATGTAACCATGAGTGGGCAACGGGCCTACACGTGTATAAGAGCTGAAGTTCTGAAGTTTCGTCTACGGGAAAATAACTCGAGCTTGCGGGTTACAATCTCGGTGCAGAAAACCATAAACTCTTAACCCTGAGTGACCAATCAGGCGTCAAGAACAGAATAAAGCTCGCAACCTAGGAGATTGAGCATGCCGATAAGAATGCATACGCCCAAGTTACATGTAGGCGTGTATAGTAACGTTCAAGTACACCCATCAAATTGAAATCTCGCACTCCCCGTCTGACGCGATCACGCGATCGAAACCTGTTGGATGCCCACTTTGTGATGTACAAATACATGCAGCAACTAATTACGGCCATTCTTCTCGAGCTCTTCTCTTCTTGTTGGTGGCCATCATGCAAGTGACGTTGCTCAAGTAGACATATTTTTATTTGCTTGCTTTGTCAAAATCAGGTTGCCTTTAACAACGATCTCCAATGACCTAGACAAGGCAAATCGGTTAGTGAAATGAGGCCAATGCAGGGTTTTATTGCAACTGGACTAAGCCTTTTTTTTTGGTACAAATACTGTAACAATTTGCAGAAGTCAAGCACGGCACTTACATGTACATCCAAAAGGGTGTTGTTGTTACTCAAGCATTGGAGAGATGTAGGGGCGGGGATGAGGCCTAAACACATTAGGCCTGCTGCATCGCACGCACGCAACCAGACACAGACAGAATTATGGGTCTAGGCGTGTTAATTGGGTGTACAAAAGCGTTTTCTAATGAAATTAGAAGATGTAGGATTTGGATGCGCCCATTCATCCTCCCAGAATGCATTAACACCAATTTTAATTCAAGTCACATTGAATTCGGAAGAGCACAATGTTTGTCTGCGAAGCTTTAACTCTTCATTGCACCAGTCGGCCAACAATATGCGATGCAACAGTTTTAAAGGGGGAGGGTCTTAATATAAAAAATGTAAATTATTGAATCAAATTAAAACTTGGTACATTTCCCTTTTTCTTTCTAGAATTTTCATTGTTTAATGTTTATCGGGTCTCTATGGATATAACACTCCATAAATGCCGTCAGTATTATGGGTTCCTCCTTCATGACGTTCAAAACGATTTAAATGATCTAAACTTGTTAAAATTCAAATTTATTACCACAAAATATACATGTCCATTCAGAAAACGTAATCTTGAAGAAGCGAAATTGTAACGTGAATTCACCGCTTTAAGTTTGATTTTAATCGAACAAAATCTTGGCACTAATTTGACGAAATTCGACCCGTTTTTTTTCAGACTTGTTTCAATCTTCCAATTTCATCTGATTAGAGTTTGGCAACTCTTGTTTTGCGCGCCATCACTAGTGCCGGTTGACAACAATAGCGTTGGTGTAGCTTGAGATGGCGCATAAAACGAGAAAGGTGCAACTTGGTGCAACTAAGTAGGCTAAGCAGTAAACAACACTGCGGATATTCCATCTGGCACGATCTGTATATTCAACGCTGATTGGGTTTGCCTCGCAATCTTGTATTTTTTTGTGTCTTTTTACTGAAACGCTTGTATTTCTCGCGCTGGAGTTTATTCGCTCGTAGACCAATAATCAATTCGACCTCAAGTATCTCCTAGCTGTTGACTCACTACGCTTTCATAGTTTCTTTCATCAAACTGCGAGCTGCTACTACGAGTACTACAAACACGCAGTGCCACCTGGGATTTTTTTTCTTATGTGTGACGTCACTAACAAGCGATTTTTTTTTCGCGCTGGCAATTTTTTTAGCTTTCCTATTTGCCCACCCATGGTGTTTATTTTGATAGATTCACGCTGAGCGGAACTGCGTGCGTGATGTGCGAGTGTAGGCCAGCCACACTTGGCTCCGCTCCGGTAGCAGACGACGCAACGCGGTAGTTGCGTTCACAGTAAAAGCTAAAACTTGAAATTGTAACCAAAAACGCGTTTATATTTGCTTGTGCATATCTTAGCTTACATTGAAATAGCTTACCGTAACTAAGATACGTGTTAATGGCGCATATTAGCTCAACAAATTCATGTTTTAGCTTTTATAGCTGCGTCTCAAGGCCATATAGACGCTGAGTCCGCGCGGGGCTCCGAGGCTTAAGCCTATCACGGGCAGATTCATGGCCCGCTATGGTCAAATTGACCATAAATATATTTTTTTAATTATCCCCTCCTGAGCCACCATACGCTGCAGTAGCGTATAGCTAATGTGAATTAACTAACGTCTGTTAATTATTGTTGTGGCAAGTTGAGAGGATAAAATTGAATTAAACAAAGTTGAAAGCGATTATTTGGGATGGAATTGGAGCATAGCCAAACTCAAACGGACTATATTTTGCACTATTTGATTAGGCCTAGAGCCGTGTATTTTGTTTGTCTTATTCGGGGTGGATTAAGCTGAATTTAGAATTTTCTCCTATTTTTAGTCGATCTTATTTTTATTTTTTTTCTCTTCTTACAACACAGGACAAGGTAAAGTATGCAAGATGGCGGCTGTAATTTACTGGCGCACTCGATTTCTTCTAAGTTCTGAATAAACACGCACTTTTGACGGCCTCTGCGAGTGTATTTATTTCTCAACCCGGTCTAGCAAAATGGGGCCAACGAAAAAAGGCTTGCTGCAGTAAACAAAAAAAACAACAGGGGCTTGAAATATTGAGAACTAAAGCCGAATTGGGGCGTCTGTTTTCTTAACCAGCATCACCTACATGTACATGTATGTAGGTAGCTTTTTAGCGGAACCGATCTCAAGTGTAACAACTTTTGCTTCTAGTACATAAGAGGAAAATTTCGTGAACAAATAAACACTCTCTGGCCACGTGGTATTTTCGCCCAGCGATCCCTCAAATCAGAATCAAAACAAAACTGAAAATAGGCCTGCGACGTTCGCGCATACATATCTAATGGGCGAACTTTAAAATATTGCCACCTTTCATCTCGCGAGTGAATCAAACTTGAGCAACTTGACTAGGCCAAGCAAAAAACGTTAGGGCTATTTTGAGATTTTGTTGAAAGAATTTTCTTTTGCAGGAAGGCGGTTTGCACTTTGCAGCAATGATTGCACAAACGCTACGGAGGGTCAACGAAAGAAGCTTGGCTAGCTAAATCAGTAGATTTACTCGTGGCAAATTGGCTGACAAAAGCAAACTTGGAAGTGGTCTGAACTTAAATGCTAAAACATTCCGAACAGCGTAATAGTGCACTAAAACAAGCGGAATAGCGTAATAGTGCAATGAAAATGAGGAAATCGAGTTCATTGTTTCAGATTTTCATCGTGTACGAAGCAAATGGCGCTGCCAGCTTTTTAGACGCGCGAAAATTCCCAATTTCAACGCCAGATGGCAGCACAAGCGCCATCTAACCGGAAGTTTGAATTGGCGAGTGCATTTGGGGAAAAACTTGCAGTTTTTTTATGAAATTTGATTTTAAAAAATTGTTTTAGACAGCAAAACATGGATAAATGATCAATATATTTTTTGTTTATGATCAATACGACAGAATAGGCGTAAGTAAAAAAAAAGCGCAAAACCAATTGTCACAGCCCCTTAAACTCAACTTAAAGCCCATTCGCATTGGCCGATTTCTCTCAAAAATCGGCCCGATTTTACGTGATACAACGGCTTTTGAGACGATTTTGAGTCTGAAAATCCTCTCAAAAACCGTCGTATGACGCAAAATCGGGCCGACTTTTAAGAGAAATCGGCCAATGCGGAGGGGCTGTAAATCTACATTATATTCGTTAAATGTCGAACTGTTTATTCAATTTGCTTGTTGCAAAGCATTGACGAGGCGAGCGCTGAATTTAATTTGAAATAAGTTCATGCACGCGACGCGAATGCATTCAGGATTTTTTTGTTGCTTGTAACTAAACTGCATCGAGAGCCGCATTAAAACGCGTGTTTGAACAAAACAGCAAATTGGAAAGTATGTCTAAGCTCATTAGGTGCTTAACGAATGATGTAGGTCTACACTACACGTACCGGTAGTCTAATTAAGTAGACTTACTTATCAAGTCTCGCGATTTCCTACGTAATGTAAATAAGCTTCTTAAACGAAGTGCGTGCTTGCATCATGGTCCGGTGTTGTTAGTTCAAGGGGCGAAAAAAATCTGACTTAAGTTTGTATCGAATTATCGATCCGAATTTTGCAAGAATCGATGAAACCGGAATTTTACACTAAAATTTAAACATGATGCGAAGTCATATCTGATGATATCGTGACGTGAATCTATTTGACACTGCAGAATTATAGCCTGTACGCTCTGTAGGCCTACATGTGTTTGGACATATTCAAAATGGCGACCAATCGATCGTATATCGATGTAAGTTGACGCCTGCGTTTTGGCGTCATCTTCTTTTTCTTGTATTAGTCAACAAAATGTCGCGTGAAATCGCAAGTACCGTTATCTAACTCAAGGACATGAGACAATCAAATACACTGAAGTCATGAAGGCGGAAGGAATCGAACCCACAACATCCCCCTTCACTTCGATCGATTTTTCATTCTTTGTGAAGTGAATGTGTGAGGGGAAGTCGAGCTTTTTACAAGTGGCTGACATACAAGTTTAAATTAATGATTAGCCGGGGCATGTTGTTTTTGTTCTTGGGGAACACTATCACAAGAAGCGTATATGGCGCAAACAGGATTAAAATTCAAGTCTAGTGTGTGTCTTCTTTTTTTTTTTATGTTCATGTATCTGCTGGGTTTTTCTCATTGTTCTGTGAAGGTGTTTGTTTTCAAAAAAGGATTTTATATTCGTGACTATTTATTTATTTAGGCCCGGTTGTTTTAACCAGAGCACCCGCGCGTCTTACAAGTTAGTTCTTTTCAATTTTTAGGTAACGATGTAGGTATAGGCCTATTTCAGTCTTCTTTTTCTGCTTCTTTCGTCACAGCTTGTGCTGCATGTCTTGTTTGCGAGAAATGGCGGCGACGGCGGCCATTTTGTTTTTGTTTCTTTCTTTTTATACATTTTTTTTTCTTCTGCTTCTCTCTGTCTCTCTGCTGAGATTCAACGACGACAATCAGAATAGTGAGTCAATTTTGGAAGAGCTCTAGGGACGTACTTCTTACAACTTGCGCACTTAGAATAGATGGAAGAACAATCTTAAGGAAATGGGCAATCAGAAGAACAACAAAAGATGATTCCGCCCACCAGAGGACTCCACCCTCTTCCTTCCGACCGTCCGTCCGTCCGTCCCTTCGAATTCCTGCGCTCGCAGCGTTTCCTTTTTGTCCCTTTATTGCTTGCCATTATGGCGATTGTTTTCACGCGTCTGACGTCACAAACTCAATTTCCTGCTGATATACCGCATCTCGCGCATCATCATCATCATCATGATCGTCGTCGTCATTTCTGATGTACTACGATTCACGATAAACAATCGAGAAATGAATTCGCGTCTTTATACAGGGTGTTCTCAAGCCGTTGCCTCTATTTCAAATGCATATAGGTACCGGTAAACGCTAAATTAGGTTTGCCTTGAAAAAGTGGAGAACATTCTTCGTGCTAAGCCGGATGCACAGTTGCGGCGCACAGCGGTAAAACAAAAGCGAATTATTTCATTAATTTATCCCGTGCACCTCTAAATCCTAATTTAAATCTTAATAAACGACAGGGCAATATGCGTGGGAGGGGGAGGGAGGAGACTGCGTACAATATAATTACGGCTTAAAGTTTGTGTTGTTTTTTTTTTGATATAATTAAGGAAGATAAGGTTTCTAATTGAATGGCACTTATCGAGTGAAATATGATAATGCCGTGTAACCGATACGCTTATTAGAGCGAGTTAATTAATGCGCCAACGCGGTGAAGGCGATAATATAGACTACGGAGCTAAAAGAGATTAGAGCCTAAGCATGTTTGCTGAATCAATTTGTTTTTATTTTGAACGTTTTTTTTTTTTCGGATCGGGTTTCTAAGGGGTTGTTAAAACAAAGGATTTGGTTTTTTTCCTTCTTTGTTTATTTATAGCTCCATGATCTTGGAACACGTGACTGCGATTGCGAAATAAATCTGTATTAAGAGATGAATACCAAGCAATGTTTCCATAGACGGAGTGATACACGCTGAACTCGGATATAATTAATGTGAGTATAGGTAGTTAACGGAATTAACCAATTTGCGCTAGAATGCGCTAGAATATTAGTCAAAACTAACATAATGCAATTGAGCTGGAATCACTGACTTGAAAAAACTCCCAAAACAGGTCTTATAATACGTCATTTTTCAGAGAGAGAATGGAGAAATGACGTCATCAGAGCCTGTCTGAGATTTCTTCAAGTCGAGACGGCTCTAAAAGTCATCAGTGATTCCAACCTCAACAATATCCGAGCGAGAGTAGCAGCTCGTGACCTCACATTACGCGCACACTAGCTGCGTGTGAATTTACTTTAATTCATC
Source organism: Polyzonium germanicum (assembly GCA_034700265.1). Taxonomy (NCBI): domain Eukaryota; kingdom Metazoa; phylum Arthropoda; class Diplopoda; order Polyzoniida; family Polyzoniidae; genus Polyzonium; species Polyzonium germanicum. Next base: position 8,384 of record JAQIYI010001714.1, read on the forward strand.
TTTATGTTAATTTATTCGCCGAGCGAGCGAAGCGAGGAATTTTATTTTTTTTATAGCAATTTGGCCATTTTCTTGACTGAACGGTACAGATAAATAAGACCAATATAACAATTTTATCATTCTTTTGTAGTTTTTTGTTTACGAATTTCAACTTTGGGAAGAGGGGGGCTGCAGCCCCCTTCGGATCCAACGTTGCCGTGCTCGCTTCGCTCACTGCAGTTGCCCCTTTAAATGTGACATTATTCCCTATAGTTACTCTATGCATTATTCACATCTCTTGAAGTCACTAAATTGGATCCTTTGCCCCCTCCCCCTTTCTGAAAAAATCTCCATCATTTTACCCTCTTCATTGTTCAGTGGAGCGCCATTTTCTTCATCGTCTTATTATTCCTGCTCATTTGTTCTGTGATGAAAGAAGGAAGAAGAAGAAAAAATCCGCTAGGCCTATCTTTGACGTTGCACTTGAAACTTCGTCTTATCTTACTCTCTGGCTGGCACGTAAACCTTATTATTATTATTATTACTTTCGTAAGAAAAACGTGATCGCTGCATAATACAGTGTTCAGACTACGTCATGTTAATAATGCAATGCAACTCTTGAATAAAGTCGATCCAGAATTGAAGTCGTCGTCCAATTTCGATTCGCAAGTCTGAACGCAGCAAGCGTGCATATAAAGTGGCACTGTGGCGTGATGCGCGATTAGCTGGCATGAAGCCCAACGCTGAGCCCGCCAACGAACCCGCCCAGGTTCTCTCTGGGCATGGCAATCAGAGCAGGAAGAAGGCATGTCAAAAATGTACGCGCATATATGGTTAGCTCGATCCCAGCCCCGGGTTTTCTTCTTATTATTATTCACTCCCAGATTCACTAGTTACACTAGTTACGACACAGTTGCTTCCTTGTGAAGTGAAAGGCGATATACAGGGGAAAGATAATCCAGTAAGCCGTGCCTGGTTATGCGGGCATGGATCTCAACAAAAACCGTACCGTTCCAACTTTCAGCAAGCCCTCCCGCTCCACGCCCTTGTCCAACGCCACGCCCACTCAATCCAGGATACGTCCATACGCCAATATATTAATGGCACAGCTGCGTTCCAGCTACCCTGTCCAGCTGCCCATTGTCATCTAGTCTTGAGTCGGCCATCTTTGTTTTTCACACACCCGCGAGGCGACGTCGTCGCCATGTGTCAGTTTAATGGCCGAGCGAGCGAAGCGAGCTAATTGATTACAGCAGATTCAAATGGCACGTGTATCCTTTCACAAAATCCTTTTCACAGCCTTCTAAAAAGTTGAACAAATTTGATAAAAGAAAGTTACAATCGAGAACCGGATGTTGTTGTACTAAAATGAAAATAAAAAAACAAAAAGCAAAATGCAAATTTTGGCGCCTTTATTAATTTCACTGACTTTTCTACAATCTTGACGTTTTAATTGAGGACGCGTATTAGGGCCCGGCTTTCAATGTTAGAATCTTAATTCCATCTTAATATACGGTACGCTCGAAGGTTTATGAAGGATTATTCAATATAAGGTCTCATTAACTACATTTCAGAATTGCTGCAACATAATTGTCCTCAAATTGACGTCGCCTCCTCCCAATCGCATCCCTCGCTCCTCCATCTCTTTGTTTCGAATCTTGTTAATTATGCAAACTTCAAGTGTAATCCATAACGTTGAGCAAAAGCCAATAAAGACACTCCTAAGTCTTCTCCGTAAATACTGTACCCCGTACGCTAGCTGTGTTGCATCAAGTGTGCAATTTACTTTCTCAATTATGTATTATTAATGTTTTGTTGGCATAAAGAAGGATGCTTATGGCATTTGTACATATTAAGCCTACGCGTACATGCGCCATTTTAATGTTTTAATAATGTAATTTGAATTCACTATAATATAGGCCTAATTTTTTCTCAAATTTACTCAATTCAAAACGTCAAATTAGGACGTTTAAATAAATTTGGATTTTTTAAAACAAATTAAATGCTTAGGCTAACTTATAATTAAAAATAATTTGTTCATTCGCCATTTTGTGCTTATTTGTGCATATTTCTGTCTTGAGAAAACACTATACGCCTAACATGCCGGTTTTATTCATTTCAAATGGACTTAAATGTAATTAAGCGTTGAATTGAGCAGGATTGCCGAATTTATAATGGAGAATAATAAAAAACTAAAAATTACAATATACTCACAATGTACTCTCACGAGTACAATGTACTCGTATGTAAAAATTAAATCTTTTTTTTAAACGCAGGGTACAATCCTAATTTACGTAGGCCTACGTGTAAGCTTATGCAAAAAAAATCATAAACAAAGATAATTCTTTGTAGAAAATAAATCCGGAAGTGTACTTTTTGATCGCTATGTACAATTGTACGTGTAACGGCCTTGTTCATGCACTGTTTTTATGTATGTTTTCTTTAAGCTGACCCAGTCTGGGATGCCGCAATACGATTTTTCTCTTGCGAAATTGAAATTTTTTTTTCTCTTTTTACTTTTTTCTTTCTTTCTTTTATATCAGGCTTGCTACATGTATTAAAAATGTTTGTCATCGTTTCGTTCTTTTTAGCAGTCCTACAGAAGCAGAATATTTATAATTTCCAAAAAAAAAGTTCATATTTTTTGAATTTAAATTCATCTTAATTATCCCAACGAGATCAAGAGAGAACGAGAGTGAACGAGAGGTCCCTCAAATTTGCGCGCACCCTGTATTTTTGGCTAGCTAATGAACGCTGCAAATATGTTTG
>JAQIYI010001715.1:0-11129 GCA_034700265.1 Polyzonium germanicum
GGATTTGAGGCTTCCAGTTTGACAAATAAGCCTATGTAGCGCCATTTTGAATGAAATAATTGCCCGAAATAGACGGTCTAGTTAAGCCGTTTACTCGATTCATTAACACCAGGAATTCCGCCAGGATTCTCATGTTTGTGGGAATAATATCATATAGGCATACTCATTAAATATAACAACAAGAGCGTGTGTGTGTATGTGTGTGTATGCAATTCTCAAGTCCTAAAAATATCGAGATATAGCGATATTTCTCCAACGCATCGATCGTGAATGCATCGATTTGAATCGGTTTTTTCAAGGATTTTTTGTTTTAAAACTTAATTTTCCATCCTCCATTTTTTTTGTGATCCTTAACAAATTACACAAATTTTGAGAGCGCTGATAAATGGTAGCAATTAATCTATTTAAAAAAAAACAGGAAGTGCTCATTACATAAATCTTAAATGGTGTCAAAATCATAAATTCACAAAATAATTTAAAATCAAGGAAACCTGTTTAAACTTTAAAAAGGCGAAATTTTGAAAAATTAGATTTCCATTTATGTGAACTGCAAAGTTGATAAAATAAATCGCATCTAACGAGACAACGAAAACAAAAATTTTTTTTCTGACAATTAATTGCTACCCCCCTTTAAAATTATTGCCCAATTTAAAATCTGCACGGACGGACGTGCATCGGCCATTATTTTTCTGACGCACGTAAGGAACTTGCAGAACTTGAGAGGGGCAATTCGTGAAGAATTTGCCCTTCAAATCTGAAATCAAAGAGAAAGTTGTTGTGGGTTATTTTTTCTTCTGCATTCATTTGAATCATATGTATGCAACTAGAATAAAAATGTAAATCGTTTCAAATAGCTGCACCCTCCAAAGCCCCAACAAGATAGAAAAAGAGCGCCAACAAACAGAAAAAACAATGGGTAGACACATGATGCTCCATGAGAGCAGATGGCAAAGGTAGGAGGCGGCCATTAAACAAAATGTCCGCCGGCATCAAATGCTTCAAAAAAATAAAAAGCAAAAAAAAAAAAACCCTACGCGGCACAAAGTGCTCCACATTTGAGTGCTAAGCCTAGCAAAAAAAAACAAAAAAAACCTAGAAATGTAGAAAATTCATGATGTCAGTAAGAAACAAGTGCAAATCTCTGTCATTATACCGTCAAAGTGAAAACGAACCGCAGAGTAATCAAATTGTCTGATTAACGACTTAAAGCGAAAGCAGTGCCAAGTCCCATGGTTCCAAATGTATTGCGACGTGCTTGCATGCCAGAATGATGCTAATTAGTTGATTACTGATCACGTGATTCGAGTTCATGCCCAATCAGCGAGCATATCCGAGCGAGCGTGTCAGTAAAAATCGCAAGCTTACAGGTTGAAACCTCGCGGGTTGAAGATTTATTTTTTTACAACTTCCTGTCTAGTTCAGTAAAATAATTATAGGCTTATGTTATTGGATGAACCATTTTAATCATCATAGGATTTTCGCGAACAAAAATTATATTCTGATAAAAGAAAATACACCGATTCGACTAAAAAAACCTAACCCAGGATGAAAACTAAAGCGCTATTAACGATAAATTTTGACGTTTTTTATGGGTTTATTTCATTTCTTTTATTTATCTATCTATAAAAAAAATTAAATTCAAAGAAAAACCAATTTGTGGTACTCAAGTTAACTAGATTTAACATTTTCCTGCCATTTATATCACGTTTCGGCTCACACATTTCAACTTCCGGGAAATGTCTGGAGCGCCATCTAGTGGCGACTTTTATGAACTGCGTTTTGAATATCACACTCATGGTGATCGCGCATGAACGGACGATGCGAGTAAACGATCAGCTGAATTGCTCGTGAACCGGAAATAGGTACCCGGAAGTTCTCATGTGTTGTCATGATTTGGCGCCAAATTTCCCCGTCATCTGCTAGTTCAAACGCAATTTTTCGCATGTTTGTTGAGTGTTAGTGGAGAACTAATAAACCGATTTTTGAAAATATTTGCGAAAGAGGTTCCAGAAATTCATGAAGAATTGAAGAAAAAGTTTAATTTTTTTTCAGATTTTTCAAACAGATCATCAATATCCCTTTAAAACAAAATAAAAAAACCGCAGGGATTAATCAAGAAAATTATGCAAATCACGTGCCTTTCTGGCATAATCAGTCACTCACAGTGTACCCATGCTATTTCAGTCTGCTAGTTCTTCGCTCGCTCGAACAATTATGATGCTGAGCCAACCAAAGTGTAAGCTCACTCTTAAGTGAATGTTAGTCTAACTAAAAAAAATATGAATATCACCTGAATGTCAAAATTCCACAATAATAAAGAGCCAAGGAAATAATTTAGCCATTTAAACGCAAAACAGATTGAAGGTGAACACCAGAGGGAGGCTTGTTATTGACAGAAACCCGCCAAAATGAAACCAATGATGGCGTCTAAGGGGACAACACTATCTGTTTCGATTGCATATCTTAAATGAGTAAACAAAGTTATGTCAGATGATTGTCAAGTGAAATGGCAAGCAAACATGTTGGCAAATGGCAATAGGTAAGGGCTACAAAAAGAACACAATAGCCTTTCAAGTACACACTCGAAAATGCCGTCCAATTTACTTGAAAAGTTGTGCACTTGTTCAAAGATTCCTGAAGAAAACAAAACCACAAGACTAGACACACACACACACGCACACAGACACATTCAAAAGTCAAAAGAAACACGTGTGGCGCGGCGTTCGATCAACGAACCACAAGATGGCGGAAATATTAAGGAACGAAGTGAGATCCGCCATTTTGTTTCTGACAAACAGACATTCGCCGCCAGAATCGCCACCTAACCCTGTCATAAACATGTCATAATTATAGGCTCCGCCTTTGAGTTGTACTTCAAGATGTAAGTGGACAGGTTGAGACAAACAAAGTTTTTTTTTCCCTTGAAGACTTCTAATATATTTACCTGGAGGGATTTGTACCAATCAAGTTACACAGTATAATGCAAAAGCGTTTTTGCGTTTATACACCATATAAACCGGAAATGAGCGTCGTCTGCTATCCGCCACTAAAATGACATTCGCTGGCCTTTATCTCAAGGGCGTGGCTACTCGTTCCATGGCCGCCATTGTGCTCGAGTTCTTAATTCCGCGTCACATGCACTGGTCCTTCGCAAACATGATTGGTGGCGAAGCCATTCTTAAGTTCGCGCATGCGCACGCGTGTTGAATTGAGGGCAATGGCGGCGCCCATTAACTTCCGGAGGAAAAGGGTCAATTGAGTCAACATTGATCAGCCGTCATGAAAGCTAAACATGGGTGGCTGCAGCGCTCCTAATGGCGAAAATGGGAAGCCTAAAAAATATTACAGAAAAAGAAAAAAAAAACATCTTCACAGCTAAGTTTTTATGGCAAAACGGTATTTGCATTGTTGATTCAACAAGAAATTCTCCACTGCGATTTAGTCACTTAACTGGGTCTTTAGTGTCACCAAAGGCTGGAGTTCAAAAGTGCCATGGTTACAAGACACGTAAACCTTTTTTTATTCCGCCGTCAGTCTCGTCACACAGGGTCACGACCTCTAGTGGCGTGAATGCAAATACGAGAAATGAGTCGCACAGCAACTCGCTGCTCTGAAACGCTGACTACATACTGTACCTTGCTAAAACGTGATTTCCAGTCAAATGGTTTCCATTTGACTGAAAATCACGTTTTAGCTAACAGTTGGTGGATTTTATTTCATCTATAGCTATAGCCGCACAACAAAAATGCGATATTATATGTCCAACACGTCGTCAAAAAAACAGTGAGACAGTGAATCCACTCAATTGAATGAAAGTGAGATTGCAGTTTGTATGAATAGATGATTCAAAAGTGCCAAAAAGACACGTACTGCGGGACTACACATTGTATCTCGTAAAGTCATCATCTCAAGGTAGAGATTTCGGGCCTAAATCGTGGTCAAAAGCAGACGACTAATTATTTTGTATATTTTTAAAACAGTCTTAACCGCGACAAGTAGTTTTTTTTTTACCTTTTAGGTTTTAGGTTTTCTCGATCACATTATTAGCAAAGAAAATATTTTGAGTAATTTTGGATTTTTTTTCTCGCCATCTAAATGAACATTTTAAACATTTATTTGAAATAGAATAGCGGACCATCACTTCCGGTAAACGATACGTGCTTCATCGATATGCGCCACGTGACACACACAATCTCTATCTCTGGCGTCTCACGTGACACACGTCATGCACCTTCGATGGTAGACCTCAATGGAGCAAAACCGGCGACTACGCTAAAATTAAGATGGCGGCTTCCATACTTGGTTTTGGGGTGACTTGTTTGATTGCGTGTAAAAAATGAATGGAATTTAATTTAATTTAAATTCTTTTCATGGACAATGTATAATCTAATGGTGCTTGATTGAGCTAACAGTGTGTTTTGGTTTTGAAAACCAGTGTCGCTTCCCCTTTAATGAACCTTAAAATATAAAAAAGATGGTTAGATGACCTAACTTGAGAAAATCAAGCAGGTAACTTAGAAATTGTTGCAAATGATATTCATTCGCAACAATTTAAGTTGCCGTTTTCATTAAAAAAACACTAATCAGATCGCGTGCAGGTTGGCCGCCAGGTGGCAGGGTCGTCACGAGTTCAAAATACATCTGTAGCCTAATAAATAAAGCAGCATTTGGTTTGATGATCTTTATTATTGAGATTTACTTTCTTTACAAATAAAATGTTTCATTTTAAAATTGCTATTTGAATGAAAGCGCACAATTTGAACCACTTTCTTTCTTGCTGCGCTATTGTGCCTAATCATATTGTTTGCGCGAGTAAAGCAATGGCCGCTATTCGGATCGTCCAATAAGGATTCGTGAGGAATGCTCGTGTGGTGTGCTCGTAACACTATTAGAAACGATAATTTATCGCACTTTATCTATTTCATACAGATCTTCTACAAAAGTCGAATGCCAAAAATATTCAGAAATTTTAAATAAAAACCTATTTAATCCAAGCAAACTATAATGCTCTGTATTAAGTAATACGAACCGCATATTCTTAACGAGGCTAACGAGTGTGAAATGGGACAATGAGGAGTTTTTATTTATTTATTTATTTGTGTATTTACAAATTTTTGTTAAAATAAGTTTTTTTTTCTAATATTTTGGCCTAAATTTTGGTCAAAAATGGTTGATGCCATAATGTCATCAGTCAGTGCGCTTACCATTGACAACTAGTATTATTAAAGTAACCAATGGATTCAAACTTGATTTGCAAGCGTGCAAGTCAACAACAAGTTAACTTGTTGTGTGCGTGCACGACTAAAGCTAAGCGAATATTTTTAGATTTTTTCTTACTTAAAGGGGTAGTCGCATTTTCACGATTAGGTCTTCTGAATAGAAAAATATTTTTTTTGCGATAATAATGAACCTGGTGAAGCACAAAAAAAATCTAGGCTGCGAATATTTTCTTTGTAATAAATTTTAAAATTGTGCTTGCGCAAGGCTGACGCCATCACTATGTTCAGTAAACTTCCGGGACGTAGCCGAGTTCAGCGCGCTAACCATGAAGGAAGAGCTCCATGGTGCTAACTCAGCGGCCATTACGCCATGATTCCTTCCTGCGTCTGTTGGGAGTTTGTCTTGTCCCTCGGTTCTGTTAGGATCTAGAGGTCTGTAATTTGGTACGCGGGACCCGTTGACCCCGAAATCCTATCATTATAATTATTAAAAAATCAAAATTTTGAAAAACAAAAAATAAAAATGGACCAAGTTTTAATTATGGGTAAAGAAATGTTTTATTCAATAATTTGATAGTATTTTTTTAGCAACGGAATTATCCCTTTAAGTCTGAAAGCGTTAGACTAGAAAACACTTAAATGTAACAATACAGAAGAAGACACTTTAAAACATAAATAATCTCGAACACCTGAAATCAGTAAAGGTCCAAATCCGCAATTTTCGTTGTGAAAAAAACTCGGATTTATTGAAGTCACTTTAAAACATAACATTAATGAAAAATCGTGCTTCACAGGTGTGCGTTTTCCGGCGAGTTGGCGTAAAAGTGAAAACAAAAACACGAACACTAGAGGGCACTGAATAGGCCACAAATGACGCCAATGGTAGGATTTGTGGGGGTTAACAGTGTTGACAAAGAATATAGCAATGTATGGGGGGGGAGGGGGTATTTTCTAGAGTAGGCCTAAGGTACATCAGCATTCATTTTTATACTTTGCCAGGAAGAAATACCCCCGCTGGTGTGTGAGCCTGTCAAAAGAAGCATTCCCTAATTATCCCCATCCGCCCCCAGTTTTAAATCCTCATATACCCCTCCCCCCACATACTACCACCCCTCAAATCTCTCTCTCTCTCTTCAAAAAATATACATTTTCAGCCCGGTTGCTTCTTTTCAATCATGAAAAACGTATTCACGAGTTTTAGAAAGTAAAGTAAAAAAAAGGGAATCCAATCACTGCGAGTTCACCAAGACCTACGCCAAATGCACCTCAACCATAGATGGCCCTTTCCATGTAAAGCATGCATAGGTCTATGGGTGCTTAACACGAAAAGCGCCCATCTATGCCTCAAAACTATAAAAAAAAAGCTAATTATCTACCTTGGTAACCCTGAAGAACGTGACACCAGCATTTACCCCTACTTTCACGCCATTATTTCCCCCCTCCTCACACAGTTACCTTCACCTTCGAATACTTGTGCGTGATTTATGTGAATATGACCTCCGCCCTCCTACCAACCAACACCACCACCACCACAACAACAAGAACAACAACAGAAACAGCAAGAAGCTACGAAAACAACAAATGTTCGATTGGAAGATCATCCGCCCCGTCTCTCCCGTGAGGGACAAAATGTCTGGCTAAGAAGCTAGGCCTGTTTTTGTTAAAATATATTGAGCTGAAAATAACATACTGAAAATAACAAATTTAAAAAACCCAAGGTCTACCCATATTTTCCAATTTTCAAAATGCAGTTTTCTTAAGGCTGAGCGCAACTAATCAACTACCCTTGGGGCCTTGACTTGATAACTTAAAGGGGAAGCGACACCGATTTCCCCAAACCAAAGCTCACTGTTCGCTCGATCAATTAAGCACCATTTGGTAAGACATTATCCATGAAAAAATTTAAATTATATTATTCCAATCATTTATAGACGTCCCGCGAAAGCCTCATGGAAGTCGCCATTTTCATTTTAGCGTACCATCGAATTCCGGTTTTATTCAATTATAGCGGAAGCGACACCGATTTTCAAAGCAAAAACTCACCGTTCGTCAGATGAAACACCTTATTCGACGACGTTCTACGATAATATTTTCATTTTCTATGCTGAATCAAGCGCGCTTTCAAATTCCCTCACGGAAAGAGCCATTATGAAAATAATGACCCTGAAGTTCCGGTTTTTTTCCATTAAGGTCTAGGATCGAAGGCGCATGACGTGTGTGTAACGTGTGACGCCAGAGAGTTTGTGTTTTATGTGGACGTATCTCGATGACGCGCATATCGTTTACCGGAAGTGATGATCCGCTATTTTATTTCAACACAACGTTAAAATGTACATTTAGATTGCGGAAATCAAATTTAAAGAAATGCCGGTATTTAAAATATATTTGTCCCATTAAAGTGATCGGAAAAAAGGTCAAACTAAAAAAAAGTCAAACTAATTGTGGCTTCTCCTTTAAGCGTACCGGTAACCAAAATCTTCAAAGATAAGTAGGACCCTGATGAAAGTAACGAAGAAGGAAAAACATCCCGATCGTTGCATCGACGATGAAAAAAATAATAAACGATGATTGCATGCATAATTGCATATAAATGATATACTCGTAATTATAGGCGATTACAGGGGAGTTTAATTCCTGCTAATTCGACTTCTAATTCCTAGTCCACTTCTAATTCCAAAAACAACTCCCGCGTAACCGGTTGGTTCTTAATTCTTATTCCAGCTCCACTCTTATTCTTGTTCCACTCGAAATAGGTAGAATTAGCCATTTTTTGACGAGCAGACGACACTAATTGCCGAATGTGCGCAATGGTGTGCGCATTTTGATTTTTTTTTAACAGCTACTCGCAGTCGTGGGTTCGATCCCCACTGCACCATATCCTGGGTGTTGTGTTGTTCTGGTTCTCCAGATTGATTCTCCGGCCCGCTTTCGTAGCCATTTTCCCAGCGATGTGGCAAAAACGATGAACCGGGCCATAAGTGTTTATATAAGAAGAAGTGTCGTAGAAAGTGGCTACAGCGCATGCGCGCCTATTTTAAATTCTATTTCTACAACTCCCGTATAATCGCGTAGCATTTTTGGAATAAGAACAGGCATTGTTCTAAACTCCCGTGTAACCACTTATTCTAATTCCAGGAATTGGGAATTGAAGTCGAATTAGCCGGAATTAAACTCCCGTGTAATCAGCTATAATATGTATGTTGGACGAATCAACTTATCACTTTTCTTGAGATGTCCAACATGGCTTTACTTTCCATCTACGATGGAACTTATACTTTCCAATGTTTCCATGAAGATTTTGCTCGAGATGGCAGAGGAGGGCTTTTCTGTTCACTCAAAAGTTCAAGTTTGTTCGCGTAAGATTATAATGATGGCTAAAACAGATGATGATGATGAGTAGATAGATAGATTGCACTAAGGGGGAGGGATGGGGGGACTGAAACGGAGTTGAGGGAGATGATGATAAATACCTCCATTTTTTAAAACCCCCCCACTTTCTTTTCCTGACAAGAAGACATAAGACAGATGAAAGAGCGCACCCAGAAAAAATGCGTTTTTTTGTTCTGTGATGTGGCAACAAAAAAACATGTGTATCGCATTATCGTTATTGCTTTTTAAAACATCAGCGATATATATTTGAACAAATTCTTATCCCTATCTATCCCTGAAGGTATTTTTTGCCCTTATTGCGCAAAACCAATTTGCTAGAAGCTTAGAATTACATCCAGAATAATTTTCCAAACTAGGCCTAAGTTCAAGTAAAATGTTAAGAATTTAAAGTGCTTAAATAAATTTCAAGCACAGCATAGTTTCTTGAGTTGCTTTCGATTAAATTACATAAACTAATCAAAATCGCCAGTGTTGCCAACTTGGAGGAATTTCATCTAATTTAAAGGACTATTCAAGATCTGTTTGACGGCTTTATTTATTGGTTTATTTGATTTGATTTATTATTTTATGTATAAAAATTAAATTCTAAGAAAAACCTATTTATCTGAATATCTGAATATTTATTGTGATACTAAACAATGATAAATTTGTCTGTACTTCCTGCAACAGTTCATAAAAGCGGTCAGAAATGCGTATTGAAGGAGGCCTAAATTTAGGACTAATTGAATTTTTGATTCAAATATAATAAGCCTTGGCCAACTTGAGAATTCAATTCACAAAAAAAATAAACGGATGCTAGCGTTACAAATTAACGCACGCTTGAAGAATGAGGATGCTGTTGTATTGCTCAACAAACACGTCCGCCATCTTGTATTACAACTCCGCTTCCGCCATCTTGAATTACAAGCTCTGGCGAGCTCCATTTCCGCCCATAAAACACCTGCCAAAGCTCAAAATCGTATTATTATTATTATCTACATGTACATTGTACGTGTGAGTCAAGTGTGTCCTTGGACTACTCCATGTTGTAGTTGTGGATTAATATTTGAACGTGGAAATCTTTTTTAATAAAACCTGGTTATAGTGTAAATAGTATATATATATATGAAAGCATTATATTTTGTAAACCAAGAGTTGCCAACCACGAAAAGAGCAAGAATTTGTTGCAATTTGCGCGAGCAAACATACTCAATGAAATTCAAGTTTTTTGTGTGAACATTTTCAAATATGCCGGAAGTGTAATCATGCAAAAAAAAAAGAAATTGTAAATCGAAAAAGATTAACAATAAAAAAGGTAGGGCTCGTTTGACAACATGTACAATTGTAGATTTAGCAACAGCAGCAGCAGCTAGGCAGCCATTTTAAATCATAGGTCTCTTTGCGCATACGCCTGTATTATAGTGCGTCATTGGTTCAAGGTGTTTTCAAAGTGTTTACTTAATTTTATTATGATTATGATTGTGTTCATCATTTAAGAGAAATAAGAAATAAAAAGCTGGAATTTATTTATGAAAAGTGCAAGTACACACTCATGGGCTAAGTTAATGGGCTAAATAACATCGAGTCACGACTATACTAAGTACACACATAGGCATAGATATGAATATATATATTTTTTTTTCAACTCGCAAAATTTTATATTTTCATGTATAAAAATTAAGAAAAGGTGGGCTTAAGTAGGTGAGAAGCTCTTTTATTATTATTTTTTCGCATAAAAGAACTAGTATAAAAACTATACACACTTGGTGTTAGTTTGCATACATGTACGGGAGGTGATGGTCACGCAGTTTGTAAAGAAAAAAAGAGAACAAAAAATGGCCGCCATTTTTTTGTTATTTTTTTTTTCCATTCTTTCTTTTTGAGGCCGAGAAATGGAAAGTGCAGAATCACGAAATATACGTTAGCTGGCCGCGATATGATCATTTTTGTATAAAACTTTCAATTTCATTTTAGAAATTTTACTTTCTTTTTTTATTTTGGAGGCATGATTTTGCAAGCAAAAATAACTATTGATAAAAAACATCATAACAATTCTTAATAGTAATAATTACACAATTGCCTTATATGACGAGGCCACAGTCAACCTTCAAATCAAGTTTTAATAACTGCACTTAAGAAGTAAGCGTAATAATGACCAATAATAACTAATAAAGTGGGCCTAATGACATTTGCAGCGAAACGTCACGCTCAAATCGGTTCTTTTCAATGTTTAAAAAAAAATGCAGGTATGAAAAATGAAAGAAAATTAAAAGCAAATTAGGCCTAGACCGCCAAGTATACAGACCTAATTGGTAAGTAGGACCAAGTAGAAGAAAATTTTTTAAAAAAGTATGTAAACCATGCTGATGTCATGTTTTTGTCATAACATATTTGGCCACCATTTAATTTACGTATTAAAAAAAAAACATTTAAAAATGAAGGTAAAAAGGTAAAAGTTCATTTTTAAAACAAATCTTTTAATTCTTTCTCTTAAAAAAATATTAAAGGGGCTGTCACTATTTTTTTACTTAGTATATGCCT
>JAQIYI010001716.1:0-11126 GCA_034700265.1 Polyzonium germanicum
TCTTTCGCTTTCCCATTGGTAATTGGGAAAGTTGTAGAAGACTACCTTTGGTTCAATTCTGGATGTGTTGCCATAGTTATTATCACACCCAAAGACGCTACAAACCTTCCCTTCGAAAGCTTCCCTTTCGAAAGCTTACAACTTTTGCCGCTACAAGAAAGTGGCGCTGTCAACAACAAAATGGAGGCGCTCCTCAAACACTCCTGCCAGTTGTCTGTTGACCACATAGGACTACTCTTTACATGGAGTTTATTTCGATCGATGAAAATATTCTACATACAGTAACGTCCCATAACAATGACCTACATAACGTCCCATGACTGACCATAACGCCCCATAACAATGACCTACAATATGTCGTCCCATCAAAACGACCTAGAAAACGACCCATGACAACATTTGTGACTGCCGCTTTACATTTATGTAAATTAATACCGGTATTTGATTTACAATGTTTGTATTTTGTTAATCCAGATATCGTGATGTCAACGTTTGTGATCTCTAAAGTGTTGGATTCTACTTCAAATCTGTCTTGGAATCAGACCTTTTCAATGAGAAATTCAATAGTGGGGTGAGTCAATTAGGCCCACTTGTAATAGGTTTATTAACGAATTGTCACCGCTATGAGATGTAAGAATAAAATGCTTGTTAAATCTATTTATTCTCTAACGAGTGACTTGTTGAAAAATTCTTAAAAAATAATAGGCCCTATTGAAGCAACCATATTTCCTCTTCATATTACTTAACTTTAGTGGAAATAACATTAAGTAGGCCTACCCGTACCGGTACTGTATTTTTCATGAGGGTATGTCACAATAGCAATTTGCTTCTGGGGGTAGGAAACAAGAAAAAACATCAATGAGTGATGCGCGGAATGAGATAACTAGCCACTTATCATTTGCTTGCATATATATTATATAATGATGTTTAAACCAAAGATTTGCTAGCCTAGTTACTTCCTCACCGGCTATTGAACTACTACGTTTTGAATAGTACATGTAGTTATTGTAGTAATACCCTAAGTAACAAGAAGTCGTTGGTCCCATGGGCCATGCATAAGTTGGAAACATTGGCGAAGCATTAGTTTGTCTCCCTGGCCAACACATAGACAACCCTTATTTACATTGATAATATTATAGTTTACCAACCGAATGTGTTGATTAGAATTTACATCGGCTGCCAAAGCGCGAGCCATGGACTTTGCCACCACGAAATGGTGAACTCTCTTGTTTAGCCGGTTGTCTCGCTCAGACAATTATTATGATAACTTGATAAGCACTAAATGGGAGCTAGTAGCATATTGCGACGGTAGTATTGCCAAATACCGAAAAACATGTTAATTTTCCTATGTTTTCCACATCAGTCATCATTAATTTATTTCCGAGATTATTTCAAATTTAGGTTTCTATTGTTTTAGTTTGTGTTAGCATATGCGCTAAGAGAGTATTA
This sequence comes from Polyzonium germanicum, assembly GCA_034700265.1. Taxonomy (NCBI): domain Eukaryota; kingdom Metazoa; phylum Arthropoda; class Diplopoda; order Polyzoniida; family Polyzoniidae; genus Polyzonium; species Polyzonium germanicum. The sequence continues at coordinate 1,450 of JAQIYI010001716.1, forward strand.
TTCTGTATTCGGTTTATTTTATTGTGGCGATCGTCATAGCCATAGTTCGACCCTCCTACTGTATGTACACACCCCTTGTGTATTGCGTCGATGTTCCGTAGGAACATCGACTCCCCAATCCCCAAGTGTCTGTACGGAGTAGAGGTCTCACTCGGAGACTTGACTCACTTAGCTTTTGACTTTTCGTTGAACAAGATGCTAACGTGTTTGGTCGTCAGTGCACCGACTTCCCAGTCGGTATTGACTCCCTTTCAGTTACGTTGAATAAACCTATATTCTTTTATACTCAACCTAGACGCGTCGTCTCTGTTATTTTGATGCCTGTTTGGGTGAGTTTTGGCTAGTTCGGCTAGCAAACGTTGTATTTTGTGGCGGGCCTACCCCCGGGTTCGCCACATTATATTTCTAAGAATAATTCTTAAGTTAAAATAAATTAAATAAAAATCTAAATATCGTGAAATATTGGGTCTGACAAGCTTGACGTTGTCCAATCTTATAAGTACTTGGGGGTAGCCTAACTGTGAACATGAGTTTGAAATGGTCACCACATATTGATCTAATCATAAGTAAGGCCAAACAGATGCTTAGATTTAGACAGAGGGTAATGAGTAATAATGTCCTAGGGAAGTAAAAATCATTGCATACACTGCATTAGTACGCCCCCACCTTAACTACTGCAGCACTGTTTGGAGATCGTTCTGCGCAAGGCATCTAGGTTTGTCTGTGGGAAATATCAGCACTCAGACAGTGTCATGAGTATGCTTGAAGAATTAAACTTGGATAGCTTGTCAAAACGAAGGTCCAACATGGACCTGAATCTTTTTAGAAAAATAATGTCGGGAATTTGCCCCTCTCCCACTTCTAGTGTGCATCGTACATCCAAAGGGGGGATCCCACAAAAAAGCTTAGGGACATTTATGCACGAACTGACTCATACCATTGGCCATTCTTTAATAGGGCAATTAGAAAATTGAATGATCTTTCAGAAACTCAGGTTGGCTTGATTAATGCGTCAATTGTTTGAATTTATGGCTTTTAAAAGGGTGTTATCGTGGTGATATCTTGACTGATTTCGCTGCATTGGACGAGATAGTCCCTCTGCAATAGGCCCATTTGGGCTGCTTGCTGAGTAATAATTCTAATTCTAATTCTAATTCTAATTCTAATTCTAATTGTAACGCTAAGCTCCTACAGTTCGTATCCCAATAGTGAAGCATTCGTTTCATGACAAAATCATTTGCTACAAGGCTAACAACTTATTTTTAATTGGGTGGGACCTCACAAGCGGTTTGCCTGTGCGCAGGACCAAGCCAGATCATAGTGTGGCTGCACTGCAGTGAAATTTCACGACCTGCCCCCTATGTACAATCAGGTATACAGTTTAGAAATATGCGTCAAGTTCAATTGTTGGTATAAGCTATAAGCCAACTTTCATTTTCCATTATTTATTGTACTGATTAATAGATTTGACAACTACTGTATGTTTCCATACCTTCACACAGATGATTATGCCAAGCACAAAGCCTGAAGACCGTCCCATTATCTGTATGGTACATGATATATCTCCACTAAGTTGTGTTGGCGCACGGTCTATGACCATAATCTGAAATAAAATGGCAGAGACAAAGAAAAATGGCGTGAAGAAGAGAAATCTAGGAGGTGAACTCCGTCGGGTGTTCACTGTACAAGAGAAGGTAAAGATAATTCGGGAGATTGAAGGTGGAAAGAGCCAAACCAAAGTCTGTCGTGATCACAAACTGCAATCTTCAACAGTCTCAAAGATGTTCAAGGTAGGCTTTTTATTTCCTACCGTTTGAAATAATAAATCATATCAGATTTTATAATAATCTTAACGAAATGGCCCACCTAATCTTAACTGCTTATTTAAAGTTGGGTATTCTTTATATATGATCGCCCCCATTCCTAAAAACAATGCCATACTACCTGGATGAAAAGGCCCCATAGAATTACTTGGACCTCTCCCTCTGCCATAGACCCAACTGGGCTGCTTGCAGAGTATTAATACTCAGTCTTAAGCAGGCCTAGCCTGCATACTCTTATGTCCCTATACACTTTACATGTCCCCTCTTAAGACTCTACAATCCTACATGAACCCCTAAGTATGACTTACCTTTGTGGTCAAGAGTAAAGAGTGTCCCCTACTGAGCAACAAGAGCTCCGCTACCTCTAGTGCCCATAGAGGCCAACTTGGAATTTTGAGTGTTTCCATATTATTGACTTCAGCACTCTCTTAAACACCTCCCTTATACTGACAAGTCTAACAAAATCCTGCTTTTCAATTGTTTTCTACCTAGCATGGCTAAGGGACAAAATTCCCACTCACATACAATTTAACTTCGCCTACAGAGATCGGGAAGCCTAGATGTGCATGTAAATTGATGCTAGTCTAATGCCTCTATCACTAATCACAGACCCATGAGCTTGTCATACTCAAACAGCCATTTGCACGTGAGAATTACCATTGCTTTCCCCTATGCATCGCACGTGCATTCTCAAGATTGAACGTGCGTTCTGATTGATAATGTAATTCAATGGAAATTCTGACTTGCCATAATGTGTCTTGAATAAGACAGGCTAAATACATTTTTTTTACAATCCTTAAGGACAGGGCCAAGATCCTGGCTGCAAATGATCATGATTTATCAGACAGCAAACGCTTACGTGGAGCTGCTCATAAAGAGCTTGAACAGACCTTGCTTGAATGGATGAAGTTGGAGAAAAGCAAGAATATCCCTGTCAATGGTCCTATGTTGCAAGCGAAGGCTGAAGAGCTCGCTAAAGAGAAGGGTGAAAAAAGCTTCAAGTGCAGCACTGGATGGCTCGACAGGTTCAAAGCTAGACACAAGGTGGTGTTTCAGAAACACAGAAGAAAATCTGCAGCTGGATCAAAATGGATCAAGAAAGTGTGGCCAGATATAAGAAAAGACTATCAAGATTCTGACATCTTTGCTGCTGCAGTTATGGGGCTATTTTATAGGTTGACACCTGACAAGACTATTGAATTTTGCAACGAAAAGTGCTATGGGGGAAAGTATGCCAAGGAAAGAGTCACCATACTAGTTTGCACAAATCTGACAGGAACTGAGAAGCGAAAGCTGCTTGTTATTGGTCAATTTCCACATCCACACTGTTTCAAGAATGTTCGCAATTTACCAGTGCTCTATATGTCAAATCCAAGGGTTTGGATGACGGCAGAAATTATGGAAAACCAACTTCTAGCTTGGGATGCTGATTTACGCTTGAAGAATCGTAAAATCATCCTTTTGGTAGACAACTGTCTCATTCATTCTGGTTCACCTAATTTGGAGTTTATGAAAATCGTTTTTTTACCAATGAATGCCAAATCTATGATGCAGCCTATGGCCCAAGGTGTGATACGTTCTCTAAAGACCCAGTATAGAAAGCTATTTTTGTTGCACCTTATTGAGTGCTACGAGAAAAAGGTTGAATCTGCTGTGAACATTTTGGATGCAATACGGATGTTAAATAAGTCTTGGTGCAGAGTATCCAAACAGACAATTCAGAATGCTTTTTTTAGAGCTAAGCTCTGTGTTATAGGTGATGGCCCTGAAGAATACAACATTACGGAATATGACTGCATGCCTCTTTCCGAATGGCTTTCCAGGCAGAACCTACACCATTTCTACTATTACTGCATGGGCTCCATTGACTCATATGTAGCGGTAGATGATGACATACTCACTATGGAAGCTGTATTGCAAGTTAATAAAAAATCATCGGATCGTCACAGGATTGCTGTCATGATTGATGATTCTCATCAAGAAGATCCATTGCCATATGATGAAGTGCTACCAACAGCAAAGGAAGCTCTACAAGCTATAAAACTTGTTTCACGGTATTTGGAAAGTCAGGAAGTGGTTGAATCCTCAATTCTTGAGGATACGTTGCAAGTGGAATTGTGCATCGAGGATGCTGTCTTTTCCCAGGAAAGACAGACTTCTGGAACCTGCGGCAATGCGCAGGGGTGGCAGATTCCCTGGTTATGCTGATTGGTCCAACGACTGCATACTAGTCAATATTTGTTAATCCAAATCTTCTGTTTCATCATGATTGATCTACATTAAATGCATATATGCAGGGTGCTTAATTATATAGGCCTAATCATGCATGTAGGTAGCTTATAACATGTGCACCTGCGCGCATGATCTACGCCTATGCGTAAGCATAAGCAGTATTTTGAGTGGATTGCTTCTGTTAAGAGCATTCGATAGGGGGTGTATTTCAGTAAAACAGCACCAGATGGTCTTTTTTAAGCAGATAGAGCCATTGCCCCTCCCTTTCAGTTTTCAGAGTTTTACATTTCTGTGCATGGCATATCGTTTTGAAAAAACTACTCGATACTTTTTTCGATACCACCACGAGTATCGACTACTTTCCGATACTCCGAAGTATCAATACTACGAGTATTTGATACCCGAAAGTATCGAGTAGTACTCGTACTAGGTATCGCTATCTGCTTTTACCAATCGAGTTTACTGCTCTGTTTGGCTCTGGAACCTTAAAAAAAAACACAAATAAAATCATGGGTTAATGTTGTTTTAAATTTTTCGTGGGTTTATTTCTAGATTTAAAGTTTTTTAATTAAAGATTTTATGAGGAAGATATACTCATTATATCTCGCTTTAATTTTTTTCTTACTCCCATAGTTCGTTTCATGGCAGTTTGGGCATGCTGTCGGATATAAATCAGAAGCCGATGAACATTAACTCTGTTTCTCACAAAGAATACCTTCATGTGGTATTTTGCTGCAATTGTAGAATTACTTTTACAATATCTTATCTATGAGTACCTACTACCTAGCAGTATCTTCTATCTAGTACAATGCACAAAGTGGCCCAGACGAAGCGACACAAATTTCTTAAAAATACATTACACCTATTAGGCAGAGTTTTGTTAGTGCGTTATTTGCATGTACATGGTTTGTTGGTTACTTAACTAAGAATCCATTTAAAAGGTTCCATTTTCCTACGATTACCGCGGTCCACACAGACATGAAGATGTGGAGACTGGTGAAAAGTATGTCCAAGCAGCGAAACGTGTAATGTCCAAAGCCATAGCAGAGGGAAGGTAGGCGAGTAGTGAAATAATTCCTCACGAAACGCAATTACGAACCTAAAGAAGTCAACTTTCAACATGACAATGTTGAGAGTTATTTCAGAGCAATATTTCTGATTCCTCCATACAACATTTTTTTATATCAGCTTGCTTGTTTCATCTCTGAACCAGTTTTTACTTGCTCTGGGATTCTGATTCCAACAAATGGTTATTTGAAATCTATATCTATGAGTACGTTTTAGTATTTCATAATTCATATATTTCAATTACGCTTATTTTGTGAGATAGTTTTATTATGTTCTATACAATAATGTCTTAAGTTACATTCGAAAAAGTGGTGGTCTGTGTATCGCCGATGAGAATCAAAAAGGATTTGGGGGAACAGGCAACGATTTTTGGGGGTTTCAGACCCAAGGTAGACAAATAAAATCTGTATTTCATTTGATATGCCCACATTAAAGTACCTCTCAATTATTCCACTTTGTTTTTAATTAAAAGATATCATTGCTGATATCATAACCATTGCCAAGCCCATTGGAAATGGTTACCCCATGTCTGCGCAACATGGTAACCTTTATAATTTTATCTAAATGCCTTATTTGACGAATACCATATGATAGCGCTCATTGCTACCTTTGATTCCCATAGTTGGTACCAAATCCTGTCGCACATGCTGTCAGAATATCAGTTTTGAAAGCCATGTCTATGGACAGGGTGATTTGAGAATGTAGCTCTGGTTAGTGACGTTCTCCTAAATGGCTTGAAAGAATTGATGAGAAAACACAGAAACATCGGCGATATTCGGTAGTGTCGAAAAAGTGAAATAATTTATTTCTTGCTTGTGCAGACACGTTGCAATCGTTATTTTCTTTTAATTTAATGATTGCAATTAATTATTTTCACCAGAGGAATTGGTTTAGTTACTGGCGTTGACGTTGTGGAGAAACAAAAGCAGTCGTAAGCCAGCACCATGCAATCCTTGCAGAAAAGGTTGTCAGCGTTTATTTATAATTTTGTAATTTCTACAATTGTATTATGTACTGGGCCTAGTCGTAGCCCGTCTACTACAGGCAATCGTCGCAGATCCATCCCCCTAAGGTGACAGATGAATTTTGTTTATGTAGGCCTAACTAAAGGTTGAAAGATGAAGCTGTGCTTATCTCTACTGATGGTCCATTTAAGAACGTGTTGTGCTTAATGCCACCACTTTGCTTCTCTTGTGACAACGCCATGACGTTAATTTACATCCTTGGCAAGGTGTTTTCAGACATTGGAGAAGAGGAGGAGGATGTAGGCAATGTATTTCAGCAGAGAAGAGGAATTTATTTCCAGCTGAATCTGATAAATTAAGCGACCATTTTTCTTTCACTATTGTAAGGAAGGTCACAGGTCTAAATGTTTAAGTTGACCTTGAAGCTAAGAAAAATTAGCTGCGCCATGGGCTAACACTGTATAAATCCCTCTTAAAATCAATGTCCGTTGTTATTGGAATTTTTATGTCATGATTACTCATAAATACAAGATTGCAAGAATCATTTTGCCCTGGCAAATTAGCAAAATTAAAGCAGACGATGGATTATTTTGCATACCGGTACTTAGAGTAGCCTAAAGTTATAACTTAAAACATTAAAATAGCGAAATACTGTATTAAAATAAAAAAATGTTGAAAAATACGAAATTTTAGTGAAACTTTCTACGTTTGTCTTATCAAAAACTTAAATGGAAAACAAATAACACATCATACATAGTAAGTAAATAAAAAAATAGGAAACGTAATGGCTATCCTAATGCAAACCTTTATTACAATTTTAAAAGGTTGCCTTCCATCAATCCGATTGTAGTTGTTTTAACTGCTAATCAAGAAGACGAAGATAGGAATGAAAAGGATGAACCTTTATCTAAACGACGCCGTTTCGTCGACATTGATTAATATGAAATACGCTCAATTCAATCGTTTAAAGGGGAAGCTACACTTAGTTTGACTTATTTTAGGCCGTGCGCAAATTAGATCAACATACACGCAACACGCAACAAATTAATCATGCAACGTCATGATCGCACCATGGCTCTCATGTTAAAAATGTGATGTCGCGTAATATATTTGTTGCATGTTGCGTGTATGTTGCTCTAATTTTTTCACTTATGGTGAAAGACATGTGTTTCATCGAGATGCTTCACGTGACACACTCTGGCATCTCACATGACACACATCATGCGGCTTCGATGGTAGATCTACAATGTATCCGCTAAAATGAAGATGGCGGCTTCCATGCGGTTTTCGTATAACGTGTTTCATTGCGCTTAAAAATGAAAGGATTAAAATAATTTAAATTTGTTCATTGAAAATATCTAAATGGTGGCTTTAATCAGTGTCGCTTCCCCTATGAGGGTGAGAATTATGCTTGCATATAAAATGAAAAGCATGATACGCATGAGAATAGTTCTTATTGTCAATGGGTATTAATAAATCATTTGAAGCATATACACTCGTACATTCGAATATTCAGCAGTCATGTAGGCCTATTAATTGATGTGGAAGTATTTATAATTACACTGTGCAACAGCGAATTTTGACAAGTTAATTAAATAATGAATACAAATTATAGGCCAATGTTTATTACATGGAAACATATCAAAAAGCCAAATTATAAACTCTTTATACTGTAGATGAAATCAATATTTAAAAAATGACGTACATGTATATTGATTAAGCACATGCAGTTAACCTGAAAGCTGTACAACTAGCGAGTGCAACCGATTTCTATTCGCACTAGAAGATTTAAATCTGAACAAGTCTCAAGAGAAAATCTCGTATAGGCCTAAGATTTGAACTGATGTCGCTTAATGAGCATTTAATAGTGTATAGTGTGTATATAATTAAAATGCAACAGTCTGTCGACTGCAAGTCGCACAACATTACCCAATGGACCAGTCGTCCATTGCAACAGCTCTTTACACGTTAAATAATTCATCTGGCTTGACTCAACCCTAATTTGGAGTTTATACAAGTAGGCCTACTCATCAACATTTGTATGTAAATGGGATGCTAATCCTCTGGTGTCCACAATGTCTGCTGGGGAGATGTTCTTTTGCGGACTGTCAGTTTCATTCCAGAAGCAGGAAGCATCACAAGGGCATCCACAAAGCGCATATCATTGAAGTTATGTTCACACGTTATGGTAAAGTTCTTCAGAATGTGAGCAAGAATGATCTTTTCTTCCATCATAGCAAACCTCTGTCCTGTAGATAAGATTTGTAAACGAACAAGTTACAAATGGTACATGCAAACTTTACAATATGCCTACATGTAGTGATTGTAGTCGTGTACCTATGCAATTCCTAGGTCCAGCAGAGAAAGGAACATAGGCATAAGGATGGTGGTAATTTTGTTTATTGAGGAATCGGCTTGGATCATAAAGGTCTGGTTGCGGATAGTATTTCGGATCTCGATGTATTGCATGAGGAGATATGACCAATTCGCTGCCTTTGGGAACCATAAAGCCTCCAATGTTTATGTTGTGGATTGCATTTCTGGAAAACACAGGCACTGATGGGAACATTCTCAATGTTTCCTTAAACATAAAATCAGAAGATAATCGTTAGTTGGTTATTCTTATTAAAAAACGCTTATGGCTACATAGGCATGTACATTTACAATGCATAGGCCTATATTTAGAATAGGTCTACCTTAAATGCTGCTTCCAAATATTTCAACTTTTTAAGGTCCTCTAGGGTAACGTGCCTCATTTCAGTCCCTTAACAATATAACAATTGGTCGTTCAATAAGATATGAAAAATAATCCTGTTTTAAAGGGCTCTCAGAATCTCTTACATTTTTTATATCGGATTAAAAAAATATGGAAAAGCATCTATTGGATCTTACCAAAAACATCATCAAGTTCTGCATGGACCCGTTCTTGGGCCTCAGGATGGCAACCCAAGCTAAACAGTGTCCATGTCAATGCAGCTGCTGTTGTATCAAGTCCCTAAAATTCCCCCAAAACAATATCAGACATTTACAGATTCTGTACAAAAAATATACTGTGTGTCAGTTGATATTGGTGACTATTCACATTTCTTTTCAGTCACCTCAAATATGAAAGTATCCACTTCTTCTCGGATTTCCTCTTCAGTCAGACCGAATCCATCGTCATCCAACGCATCCAGCAGTGTGTCTAGAAATGCCTTACGTTGCTTTAGACCATATACTCCATGATCGTCGTTTTCGTTCGATTTCTCAGCCTCATTCTTTTCATCGTTGATTTTTCTGATTTCCATTTTATCCTTAATGACCTTTGTAACGACCCATAATTGGCAGTGTTAAATGTTCAGTGATCACGTAACTTGACAGAACCTTTTGTAATAACTAGTCTCACCAATTGAAAAACAAAAGGTTGTGTCAGGTTATATGATACAATTTGCAATGTGAGAATCGGCTATCGGATCACATTTCTGAGTATAAAATTGATCAATTCATCCTTACTTTTCTGCTAAACCTGTGTAAAATGTCGATACATCTTGTCTGTCTTTTCTTATAAGATGTCATATGGAATATCGCTGGGACTTGAAGCCATGGTTTC
>JAQIYI010001717.1:0-11122 GCA_034700265.1 Polyzonium germanicum
TTAGAATCCAATCTTGATAATTGAACAGTCATGTAGACTCATGTCTATTGGTTCCCCATTTCTAAAAATAAAATAAAATTAATGAATAAAATTAATCCTATATTATATGATTTAATCACCAATTGGTGATCAATCCTGCATATCCCAGTAAATCTGGGATTACGATCCGTTATATTCTAGGGCAGCCTGTATATTTTTGTATCGTTACATCTCGGTCACTACAGGCCCTTATTATTGAAGTTAACCGTAATTATTTCATTTTTTTTTTGCAGGACTGCCATTGCAGCCGGACTACCTGAGTCAGATGTCCGCAATGAGTCCGCGAAGCGGCGCCCTCGAGATGCACGGTGGCGGAGGTGGCCATCATCATCCACCTCCAAGCACAATCGGCGGTAGCACCGACCTCCCACCGTTTTCCCTTGAAAGTGAGTACCGGTAACGGACTAACGGCTATCTTGAGTTCAATCCTCATTCCTCTAGGACTTCAATCCTCGTCAATAGGTCAGCCCAACTTAGCATAAAATAGAAAACAGTTGGCTTAATTACTTGTATTTGGCAATGGACAATCATCAAGACAATTAGTCACGACCAGGCTTTTGTTACTTAATTGAAAAATGTCTCGAGTCGAGACAGTTTTATCTGAAACATTGAACAAAAATAGCGTTCTCAAACCTGTCTTGGGACTTTCTCAAGTCGAGACAGCGTCTTAAATTCTTGACAGACTGGCTATCTCTTCATTTTTCTCTTGACTCGTTGTCATTCTAGGTTCCAGGTTGACGAGTCCGAGGCCCAGTTTACGTCAGGGTCGCAAGCGTGCATTGTCCAGTTCTCCTTATTCGGATTCGTTCGACATCAACTCTATGATCAGGTTCTCCCCCAATTCGCTAGTCTCGATCATGAATGGGTCTCGGAGCTCCAGTTGCACCAGCGGTTCTTACGGCCACCTGTCTGCAGGTATATTTATTGTTTAAACTTTCACAGTAATAAATCGTTTAATTCAGAAATAGTTATCGTAAATATACAAAATATGACCTTGGTGTAAAACAGGCACCATCAGTCCCGTGTTGAGCGTTCATCCTGCAGCCGCTGCGGCGGCGGCAGCTGCCGCAATGCCGACGTCGCACATGCAACAGTTACAACATTTGATGCGACAAGGCAGCCTTCCTGGATCCCCGATCCTGTTCGGTCATCATCCGCACGCTCACATGCAGACGCCGTCGGGCTCTGCGTTCGGAGCGCAACCTCATCACCTCCTCGTCGCTCAAGCTCACCAGCAGATGCAAATGCCGCAAGCTGCGCTCGCTCACCTCCACCATCTTCATCATCACCATCCGCATCACTTCCATCCGCAGCATCATCATCACCACCACCATCAGGCTTTTTGCGAAGGCGGCACTATTGGCGTCGGTGGTGGTAGCGGCGCTGGATCAAGACTGGAAGCGACGGTTGGTGACAGATTTGCCTATCTTCGGTTTACCTATTTTTATTTTATTTTATTTTAATTGTGTTTATTTTATTCGTAGGATTACTATTTGTTTATATGTTTATTTATTTATTTTATCTATTTTGTCTATTTTTTTCTATTTTTTACTTATTTTATTTGACCTTTTATTATTTATTCAAAGGGCATTGGTGGTGATTCGGTGGCATCCTGTAACAAGGAACGCTGCGGGTCGTCCATCAACAATAACAGCATCGCCAACAATAACAGCAATAACAACAACAATAATCTGGTTAGCAGCACAGTAGAGCAAGTGATAGCGCCGGAGCCGGTCAAAAGAACACCGCGCATCAAGAAGGAGCCGATGGTGTCGTTAGGGTGTAGCTTCGCGTCGTCAGCATCTGTTTCGGTTATCGACGACAAGGAATCTTCGAACGATCCCATGAAGGACGAGCCGGGGGACTTCATCGAAACTAACTGTCATTGGAGGGACTGTCGACTCGAATTCAACACTCAGGACGAACTTGTCAAGGTTTGAGCATAAATGATAAATATTAATATACAAATATATTTAAAAAATAAATATGCAGGTGAAAAAATAATAATCAGTAAAATAAATAGTAAATCTTACATAAACAATTTACACATTGTACATAAATGACATAACTTCTGCAAATCAAATAAAAAATAAAAATATTAAATAGAAAGAAAAAAAATAAATAAAAACAATAATAGGAAAAAATAATAACAAAAAGGAAATGAAAATACATAATAAATGAACAATGTAGGCTATAAATAACATTGGCCTATGTACTCAATAAATATAAAAATGTGCCGGTATACATGAAAATGATGTAATATGTACATTGTACAATGTGTATTGTGTAAGCTTAAAAACGTGGCTTGATAAATCAAGATTAAATACAGGTAGGCCTACATGTGTTTAGAAATTAAGATTATTAAAACGCTAAGTTAGTATGACGCCTAGTTAAAGTATTATCAAACTTATACAGAATTTGAAACCAAAGTAAATCCTATCCTTAATTGGGATCATTTTTTTTTTTGTTAAATTCATTTGGCTGTGCTTTTTATGTTTGTTAATAAAGCACATCAACAACGAGCACATTCACGCGAACAAGAAGTTGTTCGTCTGTCGGTGGTCGGAATGTTCTCGCGAAGAGAAGCCGTTCAAGGCGCAGTACATGCTCGTCGTGCATGTCAGGCAACACACTGGAGAGAAACCGAACAGATGCACAGTGAGTCGCGAATCTTTTTTTTTACTAAAAACATAAAACGAAAGAATGGATACATCTTCATTCCTCTGAAAACAGTTTGAAGGCTGCTCGAAGGCGTACTCTAGACTGGAGAACCTGAAGACCCATCTGAGGTCGCACACGGGCGAGAAACCGTACATGTGCGAGTACACTGGCTGCACGAAGGCGTTCAGTAATGCTTCCGATAGAGCCAAACACCAGAACAGGACGCACTCAAACGAGGTGAATAACCTGCAGCCACCGATAAATCTCGCTTGATTGATGAATAAATAACTGAAATTAGAAAATTAAAATATTTTATTCCTTTTGATTTCGCTTTAGAAACCGTACGTGTGCAAAGCACCCGGATGCACGAAACGTTACACTGATCCTAGCTCGTTGCGCAAGCACGTGAAGACGGTGCATGGCGCCGATTTCTACGCCAACAAGAAACACAAAGGAGCGGGAAGCGACGGAGGAGGTCTCGGTAATGGCTCGCCCGGTCGTGACGACGACAAGGGCGAAGGACGCAGTCCAAAGTCGGGAGAAGATTGTCCAGGCAGCAACAAGGCAGTCAGCTTGTCCAGTCCGAGCATCAAATCCGAGGTTGGTGAGGTTGGACTATGTCTACTCATTTTTATACGGTTAACGGTTTTTTTTAAAAGCGTGTAAAAACCAACTTAAATAAATGTTTTTACCTAACGCAATAAAGATGTAATTTACGTTACCGTACCCTAGAAAATTAGCATTTTTTTCGTCAAAACATATTTACATTGCAACCATGCCTAAATTTCCTTTTTGAGATTTTGAGTCCTCAAAGTTAAAAAAGATTATTCTACTCTACAAATATTTTAGGAATCGAATTCGCCTGGTCAACCAAGCCCTGCAGTGGATTCAAACGCCATGGTCGGAGCTGGCAGTGGCAGTGGAGGTTTCAGGTCCTCTTGTTTGGTCGACGATCCAATCAGCGACAACAACGTGTCGACGACGAACGGCTACGAGGACATCGCGGAGGAGAGCAGCGAATGGGACGTCAAGGAGCCGGACGAAATCGAAGTGCATTTACGTTTCAAGTTTTTCTCATTTTATACATGCATGTGTGTCATTCGTGTGTAGTTGCTCATTCGTGCCTCAATTCGAAGGTTTCTGAATTGGTCAGCGTGCTGGTGAGCTCGAGCGAACGAGCGAATGAGAACGGTAGCAGGAATCAAAGAAATCAGTTTAGGAACCGAATGTACGCCAAGGGTCTCGTCGGATTGCCGTCCATGCTCCAGCTGCCGTCGATAGGATCGGGTGGAGATAACTTGCCGCCGCCTGGTTCAAACCGACGCATTGGAAACGGTGTCGTTGGTGGTGGTGGAGGCAACGTTGGACAGACGACGTTCAACGGTGGAAGTCAGACGCGCAACTTTACTGATCTCAAAGCGTCGTTGGGACAACGGAAACTCATCGACCTCAACCTCAACACCAACTCGAGTATGTTGAATAATTGTGACTTTTTAATTTTTAAGCCCGTCATCATGTTTGTGATTTGAGTTTTATAAATTGTTTTTGTTTTATGAAACTAAATTTTGTAGAACTTCAACACATTCTGCTTGACCAATTCAGTTTAAAACAATTTTTGAAAAAGAACTAACATTAATTACAACGTTTCAAATTGATTTGTCGAATCATATAACAAACTACTACTCTAGATTAATTTTGTACTTGTTAGTACTTTTCGATTATTAACTTACATTTTTTATTAAAATTACCTTGCACTTATACATAACTTTTGCAGATTTAACTTAAAATCATTCAGGACTTTTCGAAAGACTGTTCAAGACTTTGTCTTGATACATGCCTTTTTTTGGAAATTAAGTTACAACGTACTTTTCAAAATTCATTTTCTAAATTCTAAATTCTTTTTGTACTTGAAAAATAGATGTCATACTTTGCTGATACCATACACTTCAGGATTTTACCCAAAATTAACTTACATTTTAGGACTTTTCAGAAATTAATTTACAATTCCTTCAGGAATTTTTAGAAATTAAGTTATAATTCAGGACTTTTCTAAAATGAACTTAACACTTGATTCAGGACTTTCCACAAAATAATTTACATTTCAGGACTTTTCTAAAATTAATTTACAATTCAAGAATTTATGAAAATAAGTTACCACTGTTACATACACTGTAAGTAGTTTCTTTTCGAAAATTTTGCCACATACAGATTCAAAATTATGACCAGTACATATGTAATAAAGATTCAAAGTTAACTATGTAGGCTTGCCTAGGCTTGATTTTGAAAAATAACTTCAAGCAAATTCCCTGACTTGGCGCTTACAAATTTTTGTTCGTCTCTCGTTCAGGTCCGAGACAAAACAACGCATTGAACTACATGGTTCGCCGACGCGACAGCAACACGAGCACGATCAGTTCGTTCTACAGCAGTGTGCGTTCGGACAACAGTCCTCACCCACCGTTGCTGTTGCCAGGAATCGGCAACGGCAGTCGACGAGGCAGCGAAGCCTCGCAAGTCTCTCAACTGTCTCAGGGAGGAGGAGGAGGCGGCGGTGGCAGTGGCGTCGGAGGAGGAATCAACGGGGCTAGGATGACCAACGGATCGCCGTTCGTCGACTTCATTTCGCCGGGCAGTTCGCGTAGATCCAGCGAGTCGCTGCTCAATCTTCAGGGCATCACCGCTAGCATGGCAGCACACCTGCAGCGGTTACACCGACGCGCGCTCGCCAATCAGGAACAGATCCTGGATGCCGGCTCGCAGAATCTGGAAGTGCAACAGCAGAACAGTAACGGGCAGCTAAATTCGCACGGTTGGCACGTGACTTCTCGAGACGCGGATGCAGGAGGAAATGGACATTCAGCATTGGCATCTGCATCAACAGCCGGAAGACAAACTAGTTTGTCGTGTCGCACGCCGTTGCCGCATGAAGTTCCCAATCGTGACGTGCGACGAGCAAGCGATCCTGTCCGTCCGATGGATCGACATTTCGGTCTCGAAAGACGAGCCATGAATCAGCGGCATCACAGCCTCAGGATACCATTGCCTCCCATCTCGGCCTCCGCAGGGTCTCGTTCGCAAGCGAACCGTGCAGAAGCCGATGCTGACAACAAACGTGAGGGCATTATCAACAATGGCCAAGAAGACGACGCCGACGACGAGGAAGACGACGATAACGAGGAAGAAGCGGAAGACAAACTGCGTCATCCCAACGGCGAGGTAGCGCTGGACGAGTGCGAGGAAGATCAGATGGTCGAGGAGAACAAAAATCTGGTCATTCCGGACGAGATGGTCAAGTATTTGAACCAAGTGGCCGAAAGGGCACGATTGGAACGCGAACAGAATCCGCACGACGAATCGAACAGTCGGCCAGTTTCGGCGTACGTCAACCATCGACAATCATCGTCGACAACGACTTCTACGCCTTACGTTGCTGCTGTTCCTTCTAGTGTGGCCACGCAGACGACGCCACATCAGGTGAGCCAAGCGGGCCAGCAGACAGCTACTGGCCAGAATAATCAAGCAGCAATGTGGATGCTGAATCAGCAACCATTCTCGAATGATTATGGCGGTGGCGCGGGTGCCGTAGGACAACCAAATGCGAACATTAATATGGCCATGAGCAACATGAATTTGAACACAACAGCCAACGGGCGAGCTGGAATTGCAGCTGGGTTTGTGCAGATGGACAGCAGGAGTTCAGCAATTGCTGGAGGTCAAGATGGCGATCTTCGAGCGTCGATCGAAAACAATCAAATGTGCTTCAGTTGCCACCAGTCTTCTAAGTTGATTGGCGCCGTTGACAACAATACTGCTAACAACCAGCACCAACAGTACCAAATCGTGCCTAAAATTCAGCAACAGCAGATGGCGTACCAACAAGTGGTTACTTTGGACCAGACCGTTGGTTGCGGTTACGTGGTTCCGGTTCCAAGTATTAGCAGCAGCGTTCAGCAACCAGGTTCGCCGGCTTCCAGGTCTCCGATGGCCGGCAACTTTCAAGTGGTTCCGCAGAGTTTCTTGGTGACACACTGTCAGAATTGCAACACGAGGACGGCAGCTACATCGCCATCGTCGAATATAATTCAGAAACCCGAGATTCAGTGTCAGGACATCAGCCAGTCTACTCACCATCATCATCAGGCCAAAACAGGTGGCGCAGCAGTGGTGGCTGCTGCTGCTGCTGGGCCGCAAGCAAGTCCTGGCAGGAATCCAATAACAACTGAGTCCATTCAAGGCATGAGGCCAGATGTTTACCAACGGACTCTAGAGTATGTCAAGCAGTGCCAAACGTGGACGGTGGCGACGACACAACCGTTGGAACACCAGGCGGCGACCGTTGCAGCTCCAGCCACCAGTGTCGCCAACAAGAACAGATCACCAACGACGACAGCCTCGCCCTCGTCAAGTGGCCTGCTCGTTGCTGGCGGAATGGGATCCATGGAGATGTCCCCCGGATGCAACAAGGTGACCAGCACGACTGCGGATGGCCAGCAGGAGCCGAACGACGCAGGACAGGCGATGGCGATGCGTCAACATCAACTTCACCAACAAAGTAACCAGCAACAACAACAATCGAGCAACCGACTGCAACATCCGCCTCCATCGCCGAGTCCATCGCTGAATGGCACTCGAAACTCTTCTCGGTTGACCACCCTGTACGAGGGCAAGGTGAGCGGACCGGTGTCTTTGCTGGAGACGTCCAATATGGTCATCAACGACCTCAACTCAACTCTGACCTCGTTGGCGGAAGAGAGCAGGTTCCTGCAGATGATTCAGTGAGCCAGTATAGCCAGTTATAGAGTCCTCATCGCCGCCATTTTTTGTTCTGTTTTTGGAGGCCCACAAAAAATATAACTTTATTAAAGTGCCTTTTTTTAAAAAAAGTGGAAAACACATAAAAATCGTTTGAAGTCTTCCGAAAGTGAAGTGTATTTTCTTCACATTTTACTCATTGTAAATTCTGAAACCATTTTTTTTTCTTCTTCAGGAATTATTTTATCTTCCTGAAAAGTTTGTTTCGTTTGAAGTGTGCAATAATGTAGAGGACACTAGGATCATCGGTGACAAAATTCTCATACCTGCTACGTTCACATACACACGTCACATAACGTAAAGCATCGCGTAAAGTACTGGTATGCATTTGGAAGTAGCGTTTGGAAGTTTTATCATCGTCGTCTTCATGAGAACGATGTGGCGTCAACACCCTCACAGAGCGAATAATTAATTAATTATGCACTAAAACTAAACGTTAATTTGCATCCAATTGAGCTTTCTTTTGAATGATAATTAATCATTAATGAAATTGTTGTAATTTAATTAATCTAAAAACAATAAGTATTTAAAAATTCATTTTAATTGAATTAAAAAATATATTTTCAATTGATTTAAGTTTAATTAAAGATGATTGTAATTCAATAGAAAAATATTGACATTTGACGTAAAATAGATTTTAAATTTAATTAAGCTAAAAAAATTGATTTGAATTAAAAAAAAGAATTTACGAGAATGATTTAAATTTACAATTGATTTGAATTTTTATAAAAAACAATTTACGAGAATGATTTTAATTGAATAAAAAATATACTTTTTAAAAAAATTCATTCCA
The DNA here is from genome assembly GCA_034700265.1 of Polyzonium germanicum. NCBI lineage: Eukaryota > Metazoa > Arthropoda > Diplopoda > Polyzoniida > Polyzoniidae > Polyzonium > Polyzonium germanicum. Next base: position 8,306 of record JAQIYI010001717.1, read on the forward strand.
ATTAAATTAAATATTGAGTTTAATTCGAATGAAAAAATGATTTTGATTCAATAAAAAACTAAAGGCCTATTGGAATTTTAAATAAAAAACAAAATACTTTTGTTAAGTCTAGTTTGAATGTAGGCCTACAGTACTAACCATCGTTGCTTTATGGCAAGCATACCACATCAGCTTAGTCAAAAAGTGCAAATTTGCATAATTATTCGCTCTTGCATGTACACATAAATAACGTCGTGACACGTGAACTTCCAATAAATACAGCCAAAAAAATCACCTATGAAGTGCATTGTTATTTTTTTTAAAGTAAGCGTATATGGTTTTAACTTAAGTTTTTAACTTTATTGGAAGATCTCAGCGGATTCGAATCGTGTGCGGTTTGTTTTTGAAAATCCTGATTTCGTTTCGAATTTAACGACGTCGCGCAAATTTGTACTTAATGTATTTTTGCCCTCCCCCTCTTACTTCCACCAAACAGCGCACCACCAACTTAGTCACATTTTTATTATCATCGTTAACTAACTAGTTGTAAGACTATGCAATCCCGTTAAATAATAAGCTTACGGTACACCCGTGTTCACATTAGCCTGCGTTATTTTTAAACTGACGTTTCAATCTTGATAAATTGGAATCCTCTAGGGACGCATATTGTGAACCAGATTGAAACCAATATCTTATGAAAAAGATGCAGCAAGCGCGAACGCTAGCGAAATCCAAAGTGCCTTAACGATTATGACGCCAAATAATTAAGTTGATGCTACAACGACGATCGACGAAGCTCTTTCTCAAAGAAATATTGAAAATGATCGACACGTACATATACAGTTCACGGTTTTTATGTAATTTTTTTTCATTAAATTGTATACTCTTTTACAAAGAAAAATATAATTTGAAAAACTTGGCTGATCAAAGTAAGATCTACGCTCACATTAATTCGTATATTCATAGCGCAGGCTGATGATTCACAGAAAACGTCAGTTCGGCTTGCCCACCGGCTCTGGTTCGTCAAAGTCGTCCAAGAATTTCTCCTGCTTCACCGCAAATATCGAATAGAAGTCTGGTCGAGGTTGACACGGTCGTCAAGGAAGCTCAAAAATGGTCTCTTAACGCTTATATAGGCCTATATCTTTCGGCTAGCTCGTTATACATATATTTATAAATTGTGGTCATGAGCAACAGGGCCACTGAAGGAGGAGACCGGTGAACACGCTGCTACCCTTATCCTCGGCTCGCGACGCAACCACGGCGAAGTAAAGGATACAAACGCCTGCGACGGTGGCCGCTAACGTCAGTCCGGTCACTGCAAGAGAAAGGAAACAAATTTTAATGTGTCTGTAAAACCGGATAGGCCAATATCATTACAGCAGCACACGTACTAGAACTTCGAATGCGTCACGATCGAGCGTCAAGCGTCAAGCGTCACGGTTGATTCATATAATCATATCTGACCCCACTATATCGTGAGTACCAGTACTTACCGATTTAAAGTCCGTTGATGTCGGACATTCATTGTAAACCAGTGTCCACAATCCACATTCCCCGCAAGGGAGGGGGACCCCCACTACCCTTGGGGGGGGGGGATCCCGGCTTTCACAGACTTCACCGGCAAAAGCACTTTGCATATTCGGATTCATGGACACGAAATCTACAAGAAAATCACTAGTGCACTGCACTATAACCATCTTCTTGTAGATTTCGTGCGGCCATATAGTAGGCCTAATTAAAGAACACCCGCGGATTTGAGTCAGGCCAGTATAGGCGATTACACGGGAGTTTAATTCCGGTTAATCCGACTTCTAATTCCTACTACACTTCTAATTCCAAAAACAACTCCCGCGTAACCGGTTGGTTATTAATTCTTATTCCAGCTCCACTCTAATTCTTATTCCACTCGAAATAGGTAAAATTGGCCATTTTTTGAGAGAGCAGACGACACTTAAGTCCCGGATGTGCGCAATGGTGTTTTTTTTAACGACTACTCGGAGTCGTGCGTTCGATCCCCATTGCAATATCCCCTGGGTGTTGTGTTGTTCCGGTCGGCTTTGTAGCCATTTTCCAAGCGATGTGGCAAAAACGATGAGAAAGAGCATAAGTGTTAATATAACAACAACAAAAAAAGAACAAAAAACAAGTTTTTTTGGGGTATAGACACTTTTGTAAATTGTACTGAAAAGTAAGAAAATAAATTTCCTTTTACCAATCGCCAATATATGAGATTTGGGCTTAACGAACGAATAAAAGTGGGTGGCAAAATGCGGGAGCCTAGTACAGCCTACATATAAAGAAAGTGGCCATTTTGCCACCAACTTTTATTCGTTCTTCAACCCCAAATCTCATATCGGCGATTGGTAAAAGGAAATTTATTTTCTTACTTTTCAGTGAATTTTACAAAAGTTTCTATACCCCAAAAAACATGCTTTTTTTTCTTTTTTTATAGCTAAAAAATTAGTCATTAGGGTGGTCCATGGGCCTATGGGAAAAAGTAAACATCAAATGTTCCTATGACCTCAACTTTGTCTTTGTTTCAATGATTGAAATACGTGTTGTGAAAAAATTTCAGCCCAATCGAACAATACACTGTATTTAGGGGTCGCAACCTCGTACGACTTTCACGACTCGATTCCACACTCCACGACGTGCTCGCTGTGCCAGCCACGTACAAAAGCGCGCGCCGCGTACTGATTTGCTGGTAAACGGTATTCACTAATCATTTTTTACTAAAACAGATACTGAAGCTTCATTTTTTACTAAAACAGATACTGAAGCTTCATTTTTCAAATATTATATTGCTCTCTTGTCTGCTAACCGATTTGTGGAATG
>JAQIYI010001718.1:0-11118 GCA_034700265.1 Polyzonium germanicum
ATTATTAAAATTGACTTTAACATTATACAACAGCCTGAACCTGGCTTGCATCTGCTTAGTGTATGTCGCACAGCCCTACTGCTAGAAGTTGATTTTCTTTTCTGCTTATTTTAAAGGATTAGTAGCAAATGAAATTTGAAAAATTTCAATAAACTTGACTCACTTTTTCATAATTTCATCAATTTGTGTAGGTCCGATCATGGTCTATATATTCCTAGGAATATAGAGACCATGGTCCGATTTACGAGCGATTCTAGAGCCTTCCTCCAGATGCCGTCGCCAGTCATTTCTTTTTATTTCCGGAAGAATGGCCGGAAGTTAAAACCGTTGACCTGATGGGTCGAGAATTTGATAGAATAATGGAAATTGAGAGATCGATAAAATAATAATTAAAAAAATTGAATCAAATCTGCGAATAGAAAATACCCTAAACTGATTGTTGTTATTCCTTTAAATGAACAATTTATGTTTAGGCCCATTTTAGGCCTCCCCCTCCCCTCACAATGTCGGGCGTGCCGTTAATCTTGACATGCATCGAAATGCGTCAAAAACGGAATTTCCGGTTGGAAAAAAAAAATAAACAAAACCCCGTGGATTTATTTATGGCGTCCATAAACTGAATTTTGTAAAGGCTTGAGAAAACATAGTAGGCCTAATAATAAAAAAGTCTAGCTTGCACGTCGAGCTGTATAAAAATGAAAATGAAAACGTAGAGAATACCAAAAATTGCAATGTGCCTGCCTGACTCCACATTGCGTTCACTTGTCAAATCATCTTGGTGTGTCAGTTTGTTCAGCCATTTATTTCCAGTTTGAACTTATACTTAGACTTGTTTGAAAGTGGAGGTGACAGTATGTAGGACTTAATAATGCGTAGTACGCTACATATGTTTCTTCTCCAAATGCATTTAGTGGAAATTTTTCTTTGCCACTCTCAGAAGATCAATATACGAACGCAGGGCAGCTTATATGTGCACTATATATATTGGCTTTACCGTTAATCGTAGGCTTATACATGTGTAGACCAATGTTGTCTACATATATTTGCTTTGCACGGGTGACGACCGGTTTGGACTGAATAATTTAGCCTGGGTCAAATATTGTTTTTCTTTTATTACGTTATTGGAGGCTCGCTGTGTTGTTTTAGGCCTAGGTGTGGCTTTTTTATTCTCTTAATTTAGCCAGTCATGTTCCTTGCAGCTTTATGCATTGGAAAAATGAGCAAGCCTTACATGTAGGCCTACACATTGTAGCCTACATGCATAATCAGGCCTATATAGTTTAGCTTAGCAACAGCTTGGGGCAAGGGGAGGTAGCCCCTCCTGGCATCCCCCTGTAACTAAATTTCCTGCATCAAAAAATAATTATTTTCAGTTCAAAATGGCTAACTTCCCAGTAAATTGATCATTTTACATACGGGTATGCAGATTTTTGTATTCACTTGGCGTATTTCTTATTAAATTTGTTTTTTTTTTTTCAATTTTCTGAACCAATTTCCATTTATTTTCTTATTTGGCTAAAAAAAAATCACTTTCTTTTCAAGCTTTTTTTTGTTATGCTGGAAATTGCATTTTTTTTATTTTTTATTTTTTACCAGGCGTTCATGTACCCCCATTTGTACAGATATGGGTTTCACGTTAAGCGATTCGGCGTGTATTCGCACGCAGAAATAATTCGAGCCTTTGTTGTTATTCGTTGTTTGCTATTCTATTATTCGACCATTTTTATGGCTTCGTATATTCAAATTTATTTATATTTTTTTCGTTTTTTCCATCCACGCGTGTCTTGTTCTTTATTATGCAGAAGAAGCGTGTGATGGGATGAGATTGAAGAGAAGGTGGGTGTCGCATTAAATTTTACACATGCAAAAAATGTGTATTCACGGTTATGCCATGAGATGAGGCGCCAACTCCTGTGAGTACAGGCCTAAAACACCCAAAAAAAAAAATCAGGTTTTTTTTTTTGCTGCACATTAAATGCATTTTTTTTTTGTTCGCTTTCTTTTTAGAATTTTTATTCTAGAATTTCTTTCTAAACGAGCATCATCTCCGTCTTAATTATGCTTTTCTTTGCGCCACGTTCATCCTACATATCCTGCTTATGCACTTTATCATTCATTCTGGCACCGTGGTTTCTTTGTTGATCCAGGAATAAGGCTTTGTCGCATCACAGACGCGTTAATTTAGAGCAATATATTAGAAAAAGATAAATCTATATGCGTAAACACGTTTTATTTATTTGCTTTTGCATTTGATTTTTCTTCTTTCTTTGTTTACTTTCAGACGGAACCCGATTACGTGCGCACACAGGCAAAGGATATTCAGAAACTGTAAGTTGTTCGGTAAATAAATAGTCTGTAAGTAAATTACACTGCAATTGAGTTTACTAGTTGCGCAGCGGCGAAAACAATTATGATTAAATTAAGTCTAGGCCTAGACTGGATTTCTCTAACCACCGTCAGCTTGAGTTCAGCTGATGATAATTAATTTAAAGATAAAATCCAGCTGCCAGTTATGTTTTAATATTCTATTTATAAATATGAATTTCGTATACCCATAGCAATTATTTTCCTAATGTTTCCTTAATTGTCTTAATGAAAACAATTACACGTTGAAAAGCCATCTGTTTTACCATAAAATACAGGGTGTTCCAAAAGAACAGACTAAAAGAACATACATAGTATGTATATCTAGAAATTTTGTTTATTTTTTTAGCAATTGGGAAAAGAGATTTTTTTCCAACAAGATACGCAAGCTACAGAGTCATTTGGAAAACCAAATAATGGCGATGTTTTATTTATTTTTATTTGACAAAAACCGGCCCAGAGTGCTTTCGTCCAAAGCTTAATTCAGCGCCATCAGCATAGTGCACACAGAATTCAAGTTTTAAGCCTATAATGTGATTAATTCTATGCAGGGTCTAGAATGCAGGTCGTTTTGTTATTTGTAGCGTGAGCAGATTGTGGAGACTTCCAGGTGTTGCTATTCACATCTGATGATCTATTGCAAAGCCTTTGCGAATTGAAAAAATAAAATAAAATAGAAACAAAGCAAAAAAATAAAACTCTAGATTCGCCACTTCAATAGATCTAAATCTTTTGCTTGTTTACTTTTATTTTTACATACGCACTTAACTTAAAAACGTGTCTGCAAAATTTGTTCACTTTTTTTTTTCCTTCGTTCTGTCTTGTTCGAAGATTCCAAGAACACATTGCCACCGGTCTTTTGGAAGTGGTGGCTCCGCCGGCCGGATTCTACCCGGACTTCGACACACTGCGACAGACTCTGGGCGACTCGAAGGACCGCGTCAAGTAAGCGAGTGCAGTGCGATTTGCACGGACTCGAGACGTTAATTCGTTCGTTCATTGTTACTTGACAATTCATTATTCACGCTATTCATTCGCTATTTCTTTTATTCTTCTTCTTATTCGCAGATGGAGAACAAAGCAGAACCTTGACTTCGCATTTTTGATGATGTACGCACAGGCCAAGGGAACCTTCTACATTCAGGTGAATCCTTTTATTACGTGACGCTCACTCGAATACTCTCGACGATTTGTTGGTGGCTTTCACACTTTTAATCGATATGACGATGTCGCTTTTTAGTTTTATCGATTTCTACACGCATTTAATCTTCATTGTTTACAATTTATACTGAGTATATATAGGCTTACTCTATTTACTGTGTGTAAAATCGATAAAACTAATGTAATAAATATTCAGGTTATACAATGTATTACCATGAATATATATTAAATTAAGTTCTAATTAAAATGCCCAATATTCTTCTTAAAATTTGCTCCATGCTAAACTAAACCAATGACGAGGTTTTAAATATTCCTAATTGCTTTAACTGTTCATTCAAAATGTTTATTACCGGTAAGTTACTCAATTATTATTTTTCTGAATTCAGTTTCTGATTTTTAGTTGAATTTTGCAGGTGCCTTGTAAAGCTGTGTCAATAGTTCGTTAGAAACTTGACTCACTTTCGATTTCTTCATTCTCTTATTTTATTTCTTTTTTATTTATTTATTTTGGTGCTTTTACGCCCGATTGCTTTCACATTTTCGGTTCATAGAAGGGCGGGCGCCACTTATTTATTTTTTCATCCGCCGCCCACAGTTTATGTCCTCATTTATTATTAATTTCTAATCTTTTTTGAAATATTCATGTATTATATCGTCTATTATCCCGTAATATTTGAACAGCTCGAAGACGACATCCTCACGAAGCAAGGTTATCTGAGCACGATGAAGAAGTTCGCCCTACAGAAAATCAGCGAGAAACACGATTGGTTCATCCTGGATTTTTGTCAATTAGGTTTCATCGGTGAGTGTTTCCAAACGGGAATTTCTTTTCTTATTTTTCCTTTCATTTTTTTTATCTATATAATGTGACTTGATGAATTTCCTGTTCTAAACGACGTGGATCTCTCGCGTCAATTATGCCGCCATTTTATTTTTCTCATTTTCTTTCGTTTTCTGGTCTCGTCGCTTCGCAAGGTTTCTCATGCTTATCTCTCATAAATTCATACCAAAACAGGAAGACGATGAAGAAAAAAGAAAAGAAAAAAAAGAATAGCCGCATTAAACCACCAAATTTGACACTCTTAATTATCCAATTTGTTGTCAACCGCAGGAATTATTGAGGTTGACAATTCCCATTTAGTCTACACGCACGAACCTTTTTCCGGGGTATTTTCTATGCAGCTTCAGCGACTAATCTCGTTTGCCGCCTTTATTTTATTTTCTTTTATTTCGTAAGGCCAGCCTAAATTATGGTCCAACTTTAATTAGCCTTTTTTTGGACGTAGGCCTGCAGAAATATTTTTCTTCTTTATTCTTATAATTATTAATATTAATAAAATAGGCTTGAAGCAATAATCATAAGAATAGGCTAATAACAATAAGCCTATGAAATGAATTATAAAATTAATTGCATGCAATTCAAGATCTAAATATCAATAATTATGTAAATAATTATAAAAACATGGAATTTATCAATAATTCTAAGCGAAATTTCTGAGGCAGGATGGCTGCGCTCTGCTTGCAATATTTTCAGCACACCGATCGCTTATTACGTTTCTATGCACTAATCTGGCAACATTAACACTATTATTATATCTGCATGTAATTAGTTATTATTATTATTATCTTTGGTCTCGCTTCTTGCGTTTGCTTTCCATGCACGCCTGCCTGCTCTGAAAGCAACAACGCGGACCTTGAGAGATAAAAAAAGCACAGTCTGGTTCCCAGCGCGCACTTATAATTTGGCCTGTATTTGTTTTTTTTGTGGCAATTTGCACTCTTGAACATTTCTGTTTTCGTTCAGGCAAGATGTTCAAATGTGTTCAACTTCCGATGCTGGTCCAATTCTTTATAATGTTCCACAATGACAAGCCCGTCGATTGGTTGTTGGACCATTTGATACAGACTAAAGTGTGCAGTCTAGACAAAGATGTGGTACGTCCTCCAGACCTCCAAGAAGTAACATTTAGCGTGCAACCTACAATTAACTGTTACCCTTGATTTGTTTTTTTATTGTTTTATTTGTTCACATTCTGAATCGATCTTTATCGTACTGCTATTGCTGCTGCCTTTGCCTCCGCACTGCCATCGACATAAGCGAGTTTTTAGTTAAATACGCATTTACGTAACTAACATCGTAGAACGCCGTCTTGCTAGTTGATAATAACAGCTTTAAATCAAGCTTTTGTTTACCGATAGACCTACCGCTACGAGTTTGAAAATAAAATTGAAAATAAATTTCTAGGCAAAATGGTGAAGTGCACGGACCTTCCCAACATGGTCCTTTTCCTGCTCATGTTCCACAATGACAAACCGTGCGGTTGGTTACTCGAGGATTACCTTCACACTCGAGTCTGCCGTTTTGACGAGGATCTGGTAGGTTCCTGTCTTGGACTATGTTAGTTGAAGCTGCAAATGATGGCATTCAAGTGTTGCTCGCGAGGCAGACAGCAATTCAGTGCATTATTCGCTAATTTGTTTTTGTTCATTTTGTTTTCTAATTCTATATATTTTACGCGCATTTTATTATATTTATTTTTTGCTTAGTTTATTTTATTTTCTATTCATTTTGTTTTGTTAGTCCTATTTATTTTGAGTTTATTTCGTTTAGACCTAATTATTTTTAGATTATTTATTTATACTTTTATTTTATCCAATTTAGGTCTTATTTATTTTATTATATTTTAAATTCATTTAAATCGAATTTGGTAGAAACTAATTTATTTCTTTCGCAGTAATATCAGTTCGTTTCGTGCGTTTTAATCATCTCATTTGAATAAACTTAAGTGATTGATTTATTTTCTCTTAATTTTTTGCAGAAAAGTTGTCGCAAGGCAAAAGACGCGCTCTGGGTTCATTACAAGCCATCATTATTTCAACACATTGGAACGCATTCGTCACTCAGAGGGAAAGTACAAAAGCTAAAAGTATGTTTCCTTTCCGTTTACCGTGAACGAGTTCAAGCGACCACGTTCAATCATCGTCATTGTATATCTTTTTAAATTTTTTTGTTTTTCATCTTTCTTTTCTCAAAAATGGATAAAAAAGGATAAACAGTTTGGCAAAGTTCCTCTTCACTTTCCGCACAACAATCCATCTGCTAAAGTGTCCACAATTCTGAAGCCTTACAAGACGCACACGATTGAGAAGGCCTACAAGGGCGAGACTTTCTTCTGGGGTCTTCTGCCGCAAGCTGGCGACACGGTCACATTCGAATTGGCGCCACCCATTCCACTAGAGAGGCATACAAAGAAAAATCTAAACATAGTTTAAAAAAATAAGATTTCGTTTTCTCAGACTACGCTTGTTTATTCGTTGCAGTTTCCTGTTTCGTAGCGGGAACGTCGAACATCCAAATGACAAATTCTACAACACGAGCGTCGAGGTCCTTCCGAGGAACAACGCTTCGGCCCTCAGCTCGCTGGGCTCCGTCTATCCGCTGACGCAGGACGGCTACTACGTCGTCGGACGGTTCAACGACGCCGGACTGGCGCAGGAGAATTTCTCGTCGACTGCGTCCTTGGAACCGCTGCACATCGTCAGGCTAAGAGTGCAGAGTGAAAGTGAAAGCTGGGTAATACTTAGTGAGGTAAGTTGATTAACTTAGTGGAAATCGCACTGTGCAATTTGTGTCGCGCGACCTCGACAAGATATGTTAAAGGTTGCGCGCGGGGTTACATAATAAAAATTGCATAGTTCGAATCCGACGTTACATCCTTCCCTCTGCATTATTGTCGTTCTACAATTGGTGACGGATAAATTGAGAGAATCACCTTCATTGACATTTTTCAGATTCACCTGGTTTCGACTAAACAGCAACAAGAGCAGCAGAAGCAGAGGTGACCTTTCTTTTGTTTCAACGCTGCTGTCATGCCAGACTGAGCCTTACATTTTTACAAGTTAAGCTTACAAGCTCGAGGAAGTGTCACAAAGCCAACCGGTGATTGTTTTTCAAGTCAGCTATTTGGTTTTCGGACTGCGTCGACTGAAGATTTGCCAATCGTCTTGAAAACTCTTTTAATACATGTATTATTTTTTTCTCGGTCCGCCAACATTTACAATTTTTCACGCCGGTGATCTGTTTTTGTTTGTTTGTTTCCTTCACAAGTTGCTTTGCCTGCGTCTTAGAAAACTAGTGATCCTTCTTCGACATTCCTCATTCGGACCCCGTCAACTTGGAAGACCGCGTGAGTGTAAACAGCTAAGAGTGACCAATTACGTAAGAGCGGGTCTTAACAATTAGTAGTTTTATATTGTACACCACTGCAAAGATTTAAGTTTTACGCCTAATTGATTCTGAATCCATTGATCTAATTTTATTAAACGGATACTTTGAATACAGGTAACCTATTTCACAAGAACTAAAAAAAATAAGACGTATATGCTTACATAAGCCTACACTATACATTGTAATTTCAAGTTCGTAAAATAATTTTTCATTCGTTAATTATGAATTTATGTCGCGTCTGTGACCTAACGGGTATATTGTTTGCAATTAAGTATTTTAAAAAAATAATGCATTTAGTTTATCATCCTTTCTGTAGAACTCACCGGTAATTAAAATTTTAATCTCAATTTTATTAAATATTAACTAATTAAATTGAATTCTTATCTTAATTAAATTGAATTCTTATCTTAATTAAATTGAATTCTTATCTTAATTAAATTGAAGTGTTTACTTTGAATTTTATTTGAACATAATGTTAGGCCTATTTGAAATTTTATTTTTTTGTAATTTAATTCTTTTTTTTTCAACTTAAACAAACTTTACTTCACTATTTTTGGATTGAAAGGATGAAATTATGCGTGCTGCTGGTGATGTACGTTAAGATATTGTATAACATGGCTCAAATACAACTATCCGGTCACTTTGGTTAGCCGCTCATCTAAACTTAGGACTTTTTGGTACCCATGCACTCACGCGTGGACCACTACATTCTGTGCCATCGGACTTCTTTTTGTTTTTTGGGAACTTTCCTTAATTGTATCGTTAAAAATGTGAATAGTTGGTTTAGTTGTAGTTATATTATATGAGAGGAAACAAAAACAGCAACCTCAATTATGTGTATAGTCTCCTCAAACCTCTTATTGTTTCAATACTTTATTTATAATTTTAATCATTATTTTTTTTGCATATTTTAAATAATTTATTTGGTGTTGCAGTTAATCATTTAGCTTTCGATCGATCGTCTATAATTTTAATTTCTCTTTTCTTTTTCTAAATTGTTAGCAGATTAATTAATCACTTATGAAACCATATATATACATATAAATATATTCTAGAGCTTTTATATGAATGAAGAAGCTGAAATGCCATGAAATAAATTTGCACGAAATGCTTTTAATTAGTTGTATTTTTTAATCTGATTTGAATATTTATAAATTTGCTTTAACTTTTTAGTTTTTACTTTTAACTGATTCGAGCGTCCCGCTTTAGCAGACGGCTAATTTTCAATATCGATATGCCGTGTCATCGATGCAAGACCAAGTGGTATCGATGTTGGCGGCCATGTTTTTTAATTTTTATCTCTTGTGACTTGTGCTCCTTGTGGTGTGATTTTTCGTCAGATTTGTGTGCAGATTTCGGCTCAAAAAGTGCAAAAAACGCCGCCGAAAGTTCGTCGCAGTGCTTGACCGACGATCGCCGTCATCGGCGATGCGAAGATCGTCACAAAATCGTGAGTATTCCATCGTCTCAAACGACTTAAAATCTTGTTCCTTTTCGCTCAATTCGTGAGTCATGCCTGCTCTTGCGACGCCGCCATCTTGAGCCACTTCAAGAAATTATTTTTACTGAAAATTAATTCCTTTCACCCAATTCTAATTGCGCCTTAATTATTGGCGGATGCGATGCTAACAATCTGGCGCATTTATTTTTGTGAATTTATTTTTTTTTTAATTAGCCTGTTACTTAAGTTGGCATAGGCGGTGTTTAAAAAAAAATTTCCATTTTTCGTCACTAGATGGCGCCACGGGCTTCATTGTACGAGGCGCCAGCATTAGGCCTATTTATTTATTTTTTGCTTGAAAAAATAAACAAAAATAAATTTAGCGACTAGACCGCTGGCGTCACCTACATTTGAAACAATAACAATTTGTTAAATTGAAATCCATTAAGCGCAAGGATTGATTCGCATTGTGCGATGTAATTTATCGCGCAACCTTGTATTTGAGTGCTGGTTAAACCATGCAGTTATAACGTCGTTGGGCCGCCCGATAAAAATGTGAAACAAAATGTAATTATAGGCCATAATAATTTCTATTTTTATCATAGAAAAACACAAGTCAAGTTGGTTGTTTATGAGCATGAACTCATACAGCAGTTACTAATGACCTTTAGAGCTGTCTCGGAAAAAATCCCAATTAAGACAGGCTCTGATGATGATGTCATTTCTCCATTCTCAATGGAAAAACGACTTATTCTCAGGAATCTCAGCCTGTCTTGGGAGTTTTGTTTAACTCGAGACAGCACTATAAGTCATTAGTGATTCCGGCTATATGGTCATAAATCACGCACTTGCAGTCGCCCTTTCTTGCATTTCTTTTCAATTCTCAAGTGCGTGTCACAATCGTAGTAGTCTTGAGTGAGTGACTAGCTTCAACATTGACGCTTGCCGGTCAAGGTCAACTGAACTCGAGCCTATTATTTGGCCGAACTATAATTGCAATGGGATAGGCCTACATGTCGACTCTGAATAAGAGTAGCCTGGATTATGACCTTGAACTCTCAATCAAATTGGGTGGGCACATTAGCCAACTTGTGCCGGATATGTCCACCATGTTTTAAGCCACCTAGAACTACAAAGTAACATGAATACTGGCCTACTCAAATAGCCTTCTCAGAATTAATTAGTCAGCGGATATTTGATTTGCAACTTTTATTATAAAATAACATTCTTTAAAATTAACCTATAATTAGATATCTTTTGTTAACCGGGCTATGCCGGGTGGCGCACAACCAACGTGCCATTTTGAAACAGCCGGCCACCATTCATGGTTCTATTGAGAGCTAGGCCTACAACTTTAAAACTTTGCAGATTTATTAAACACAAACTATCTTGGATATATGTTTTTAGTAAATCGTATGAACATGAACGTATTGTACATGTAACTGTGTTTATATGGCGCGTTGGTTCTGCGCCCACTCGGCATAATTATATTATATTGCTATACGAGTTCTAAACGCAGAAAGCTACAATATTCATAAATCATCATCATAGTATACACACGGTTCGGTTAATCGGCTATCATCAAATTAATGCATAATTAACAACCCTACGCTCGCGACTTAATCCACCTTGGGCCGCGTCAAATGAATCATCAAAACAAAATGTCAGTGACCCAGTTATATGGGCTCTAGGCCTGTATGTATACTCTGCTGCCAGTACGTACGTAGGCGGTATATGGTTCGAACTTTTGATGACCGCGGCCTGAGTGTGAACGCAGCGTGTGTTGGTCAGGTGGAAGGACAGTGGATATTTTGGCGTTGTCGTCTGGATTCATATCAGGCGGACGTATAAAAAATAAAATTTCATTAATGAAATTAAATCACCGCCCAGTTAATCAATCAAACGTTGGTATCTCTAGCAGTTA
>JAQIYI010001719.1:0-11116 GCA_034700265.1 Polyzonium germanicum
ATGTGACCCCGCGATCGCAGCGACATCGAGTGGCCGCTGAAAAACGTGTTAGCTAAGGTCATCAGAAAATCCAGGGAATTTCCAGAACTGTATGTAGGACCGTGGAACAATAGAACTTAGTTGATGGTTTGGCCGCCAGGTAGAAGCACCGACTGATTAGAAAGAACCGTTACCATGACAACCTAGGTAGGTTAGCGGATGGTGAATAGCGCTGAAGTCAGCGGTGCGTTCGCTGTCTCAGCGATTCAGTTTCCCATGATCAGCAGGAAAGCTGCTTTTAACGTCGTAATTTCAAATTTCAACGAGATTTCCTGCAAAAAAGTGCGCAAAATAACCGTCTGTCTACGTAAGTACATAAATTTTTTCAGGTTTTCAGACTTTTTAATCGCTTCAAAACGTATTTCGGACACTTTAAGTGGTATTTCTAAGCGTATCTGCTAATTATTTAGCTCGCGCTGTTAAAAATTCCAAGTTACGGTTTTTGTAAGTTTGTAAGGCGCGTCGTCGACTCACGCTTGAGGGGCCGCGCCTGATCTACCATCAAACCGGTCAACGCCTCTCGCTTCAGGAACGACGATTCTTCTTCCATCAACAACTACGGGAATGGATCCTTATACTCGCGTAAGTATAGTCCACTAGGTTAGGACGTTAATCGCGACCCATTTATCAAAGCACCTAGCCCAATCTTCAATCTAATGCATATTGCATTTGTCTTGCCTATCGCACTGTGACGTCATATCTACGTCATCATCGCGTCACTGTAGGCAGTGTGACTGAACCCTGGGCATGGGTCCATTAATTTGGTAAAGGATCGAATGATCGATACCTTGTAATTATAAGGCCCATGTATGTAGCAATTTAATAGGGGCGTGTCGACCTAGTAAAATCATCAATAAAACCCCTTGCTATTTTTTCTAAATATTTCAGAAGCTACTCGAGCGCACGCAGGCTAGAAGAGAAACCCTGAATGCAAAACTGGCGCAACATCCGCAGCCGGTGCCGAGAAAACGTCGCAGTCCCTTGAAGGACGAAAACGCCGGTGCGGCTGCAATTCTGGGTGCAGTCATAGACCGCGCCACTGATGGTAATGTTCAAATTCGATCAATAAATGAGCCACAAATAACAAAAAGGAATTTATTCTTATACACGTAGACGTCGATAATAAATCAGTTTTACTAATTTTATTGTCGTCCCTATTGTTGCAGACGACTCGCCAGGCAAACGGCAATGTTTAGAACTTGAGCGCGAGGACGACAAAGCGTCGAAAGAGAACCACTCTGCGACAAGCGGCTCGTCAGAGACCGTCATCAACTGCGAACCATCACCACGCAGTATAGGTAAGAATGGTATGTGCTAATTTCTTTTCCTTTTTGTGTGACGATGTTTCTGTTTCATGCAGCATAAGCTGCATGTTAATGCTGTCTTGTAATAATAAATCGGAATCAGTGCCAGAACCAGTTGCCAATGTTCGAGGCAGAGCTGATCGTTTGGCTGCGCTGGCCGCCAACATCAACAACTGGGAAGACGACCTTCCTGGATCTAGTGGCGCTCAACCGCCCACTCCAAAGCCTCGTCCAGCGTGCGAGTCGAGCTCGACGCCTCCCTTTTCTTCTGGGTCGTCTATGTCGTCGTCGCAATCCAGAAAAACGCCGTCTTCTTCTGACCAGGTGTCGTCTGCAAATTCTGGCAAAAGACCCGCTGAAAAGTTAACGTCTCCATCTGTCGTCACTCCAAAGCTGCAATTGCCGGCTTTGGATGTAGTGCTGAAGGCATCTTCTAGTTCGACCACAGTAAGTGGCACAGAAAATTCCAATTTAGAATACAATTGAAAACCAGGGAATTAAGTTTGTTCGCGGGCAAGGACATCCAGGCTTCAATTCCACGTACCTCTATCTGGCCTCCACTTAATTGCGTATAAAAATGTGATCACAAAATTGATGCTAAGTTTGACTCACTCCAAATGGGGTGAGTTAAATTTGTGCAGCAACAAGATGATTTGGCCGACGTCAGTTGGAAACATGACTCATGTTGTTTCCAGGTCCACCAACCCGGTGCTTGCGCTGAGTTCAAATTTTAAAAATCCGTTTTCTTAAATTTTATTCGCATTCAGACACCGATCATCTGCCTTCCTTCCTCCATCAAGCAAGTGGTTCAGAAGCAGCAGCACACTACTCCCAAGAAAGTCGTCTGGGACCGAGCAATTGTTGCCACCTTGGTAAGTTTCACAAATTTAATAATTGATGCAGTTTTTGTTGAATTCTTCTAGAATCTAGGCGAACAAAATAACCTTTAAGTACGTAGAGCCTTTGATGATGGTTAGATACACTCTCTAGTTATGAGGGTTAGTATGGCTGTATGGCAGACCCGTATATTTTCATGGCCATTGAGTCATTGACCTTTTTTTTGTTTACTTCATCGCGATTACTCAGAAACTGGTTGGTGTTTGTCACCTTTCTCCTTTCTTATTGTATGATGATTTCTGTTCAAGTATTCCGCTTATGAATCATCACTTAACGTCCGATTTTTTTTATTGTTTTTCAATTTCGGGTGTTGCCACATTTTCTTTGACCCCAAATTTATCCTCAGAAAAATGCCAGTTTGTCTGCATTTCGTCCTACAGGGCATTGTTAATGGTTTTAGCTTAGACATCATGCAATAAGGACATTAGGCCGTTTTGTATTAATTGTTCTAGCTATAGCGAAGCGAATTTAAATTCAATTGAATTTAGTTTTGCACGTTACGGTAATTGTAATTATAATTTAATTTCATTTTATATTTAATTCATTTAAATCTATTCTATAAAATAAAAATCGACATTATTTTCTTTTTTGCAGGAAGCTCAAGGTTTCGTTCAATCCCCATCGAAATCAAAATTGGAATACAAGTTTGAGCAAAAGTCCAAGTCGAGCGGCCAAATGGCACGCGAAGGAAGAGAGTTCTCCGACGAAGAGGACGATGACGTCGGTGTCGAGAGTATCAAAAGCGGCAAACCAGCACCGTCGTCGACTGAGAATGCACGGTCCGTGAAAGATCTTGCCAAGAAGTTCGACAGCCCTGCAACGACCCTGGACCCTTCTAGCTCTTGTTCGCATAAGGATCCCACTGAGTTGCCGCTGTCCGCCAGAGTCGCCCTGTTCGAGAAGAACATTGGCGATGCATTGATCCCATTTCCGAACAGGAAGAGTCCTTCGACAATCGCCGTCCGTCCTCATTCCGTGATTGTGCCAAAGTCCGTCAAGTCTTTGGACAGTGTGCCAGAGCCAGCCGTTTCGTCGTCGTCCAACGTCGGAAAACACACGTTCGAGTTGCACAAGCGTCTTTTCGAGAAGGTGGACAGCGATTGGAAGTCGAACGAAATCGCCACAAAGATCAGCGAGGCTCGCCAGAAGGACATGGCCGTCGTCATGAACAGATGGTCGTATAACAAGAAGGTGCTGGAGGAGGCGGAAGTGACGTCTGGAAAGAGCGAGAAAGCTGCGTACACTCCTCTCTCGGACAAACAAGATGGGGATCATCAGGATGATAGAAACCGACGTCCATCTCAGATAATTCCAAAACCACCGCCGTTGCCGAACTCACCCCTGCCGCCAAAAATGCCAATGATGTCGCGTCTGTCGAGCGATCCAGCGCGTGAGGATCAAGAAGAAGATGCCGACGAAACTGATCAGGATCGCTCCAGTCTAGAAGGATCCAGTGAGGACGAAGGTCAGCAGGAACCTCTAGAAGAGCAAGAGGAGGAAGAAGGCTTTGAAGAAAGGGATGATGGCCGAGGTTATTATGACAACGAACAAACCGGAAGTGATTCCCCAGACGAACTCTCGAGGAATAGTTCTACTGACCAAGACGATGCGGAGGACGATGAGGAGGAAGATCAGCACTTGGATTCATCGATTCTTCAAGTGGCTTTCGACCGGATTCAGGAGACCAAAACTGATCCAGATCAACGGCCTCAATCGTCATTTCCGATTCAGGCGGTTTGTAATCAAAATTTGATTTAATTTTATTCAAGTATTCAATTTAGTTTAATGCAATTATTTTATTCTATTTTTGTTTCATATAAATAGATTACAAATAGGTTCACTGATATAACTAAATTAAGGTAAATTTTGCATTTATTTCTAGAACTCAACCGTCGATCCGTTCCTTCCTGAGTACAACTTCCGCAGTCCACTAACCGAGCCAAGCGTCGAGGCTCCTTTGTTGCACACCGTCAGCTTTTACAGACGGCAGAAAGAAGTCAACAAAACACCTGTTAAGACCGTGATTCGCAACGTCGAAGACGTCCATTCGCCCCCGACTCGAGATTACGATGAATACAAGCGCATCCATTTGATCAGCGAGGAAGAATCTCGGGCTCAGATTCTTGACAAGATCAAGGTAGGCTTATGATCGTCACGCGTTCAATTATTTCTTTCAGCCGGAAGAGACGATTTACCAATTAAGACATACTTCTAGTTTTCTACGACTGCATTTATGATTCTCAATAATCCGGTTTTTTTCAGGAGCTTCAGGAAGTCGCCAATGCTCAGCTGATCATAATGAGCCAAGCGAGCCAGGCTCTCAATCTGTGTCGATCCACTCCTGAATTCCACGGTTCTGCGGAGCAAATCGAAGGCGAAAGACTCTTGCTTATTTCTTGTAAGTTTTTGCTTAGTTATAAATATAATTTAAATGCTCGTGATGTGATGCGCTCGAACCAATAGCGGCATCACATCCTCCTAACCTAGCTAAGACTTTTTCTTTTTCTTTCAGTTCAACGAAGACAGGCTTGCTTGAACGAGGTTCAGCGCTTGAAGTCGGACAGCGCACTCGGGTCCTTGACCTTACTTCCTGCCAGAAAAGGTTCCCTCACAATTGGCGAAATGAGACTGACGTTAAAGCGAGAGTTTCTCGCGCAGACTGACGGCGGCAAATCAGGTATAGTTTTGCCTTTTGCTCTAGATTTTTCCTCATTGATTCTAAATACTTAACAGTAAGGTTTTTAAAATATATATTTTAAGGCGAGTTTGTTCATTACTTCGTGTGCCTCGTCAAACACCGTGGTTTTGTGGTTGCCACTCAGATGGTTTCTACCATGGACGGCATTTCAACGGGCGCTTTCCACCTTCCGAACCTGATCAACTTGCGAGACCTTGACCATGATTTCAACATCCTCTTCGAGGTCTACGGTCTCCAGACCAAACGTGAGAACATCAACAAAGACAGAAAAACACTCGCCAGTAGAAAGGTTTTATTCATTTTATTTAATTATTTAAATCATTTTTTAATTACCTAGGTAGGTCAACTCATATTAAATCAGTTAAGTTTGCCTCCGTAATTCAAATGTATTTGAAAATCTGTTCCAGGACAAGAGCAAGTCGAACTTGACACCCAAGAAAAAGTTGAGCAAGCGTGATTCAAAGCTAGCATCGCCCGGAATTCAGAGTCCAGGAGGTCCGTCGGCCATTTGCTCGACGAGCTTCTCCATGATTGGCTTCACGATGATAAACATCAAGTCGATGAAACGCACGAACTGGAGTTTGGAAAAAGTACCTCAATGAAAATATCAATTTTTTTTCCAATTGCTGCATACCCATTTTTTGTTAAATCAATTGATAGGTTCCCTTTGTGTCGCCGCTGGATGGAAATCTGCACATGAAAGTGCAGTGTCACACCGATCATCGCGTGGACGAACAAGGCTTTTTGGTAATTTTATTTTCTCCATTTCTATGTCAACGGAATATTTCGTTCCACCAGAAAACGTTATCTAACCCTGCTATAATTTTGGCTTTTTCTGAGACGATGTTCGAGGATGTGAGTGGATTTGGCGCCTGGCATCGACGGTGGTTCCATCTTAATCATCGTTACATATCCTATTGGAAGTATCCGGATGATGTCAAGCGAAAGGTTGCCAGCACAAATAGTTTGTTGATTTTCTTGATTTCATTTTTATCTAAGTTTTGATTGTTTGTAAATTCCAGGAGCCCATTGGACAAATCGATTTGTGCCAATGCGTGACGTCAGTTGTCAGCCTCGTTCCACGCGACATCTGCGCTCGACCACACACTCTCATGTTGCTGACCGTGCGTCCTCCGTCCAAAGACGACGTCGACACGCTAGTTTCGCAGAATTACAACACTTACACTGCGACTAAGTGAGTTCGTGACTTGATACTAGTCAACATCGTTGATATTCCAGATAGTAGTCCTTTAATAGTTAATTCAAGACAACTAATTGATGAGAAATATTATTACTCGTTTACAGGGTGCTCCTGTCTGCTGACACCAAGGAAGAGAGAATTCAGTGGTGTCGACTCTTCAATGATTCGCTTGAGAACCTTCGAATGTGGAACCCGAACGCTCTGAGGCCAATCCCATCTAGCTCAACTTGAATTTCATAAGGCGCGTAAATTGTTCTATAATTTCGTTTTAAAACTGAAATCGCGCTTTTTTATTAGGCCTGAGTAAACATTAGCAAGTTTATCTTTAAACTTACTCCATTTGTATTTTTGATTAAGCTAAAAAAATTATTTCCAACTTTGAATTTAGGCCTAGCGTAAATAAAAGTACAGTAAACATCCATCTGTAACATTAAATTTAAATGCAATTAAGCAGTCTTAGTAGGCCTAATTTGTATCTAAATGTATGTACAGTTAAATATATTTTTTTGTTTACTCATAAACGTTAGCCTTGTCTTAACATTTTTATATTTTATGGGAAAAATTTGTTTTGTTTAGGTGCATAGCCGCGAACCTTAGATTAGAAATCGTGTTTCTTTACTTTTACTTTCTACATCTACGCTAGATTGAATTTTCAAATTTCTATTTACGAGTCCATCGTGTGTATGTAGCCTTATTGGTCTATTTTGTGTTTTAAAGTCGACATTTACTAACATTCATGTACGTTCTTATGCTTTTAATAAAACTACGGTATTTCCGGTAATTCCGGATATTTCATATAAAATTTAACTATCTTTTTTTTTAATTAGTAATTATAATCAAATCTCAATTTTGATCTCAAATTTATTTTGAGGATCGGTTTCTGATCAGATTTCAATTCTCTCTTCATATTTGGGCTCCTCTCAATGAGTATTACCGTATTGGGTTTCAATATAAAAGCGCAAAAAAATCTTTGCCCTATGTTGTCTATGAATTTCTTTTTGTCTTTTCGCGGTATCACCATAGAAATGGTTAGATCTATGCAAATTAAGCCTAACTGCAATTTCAGAATTTTTATTTTATCAAAAATGGAGCCAGAATTAATTTTTTGTACTTTTTAGGCTGATGTTTCTCTTATTATTATGGCTCCATTATTGATGAAACCAAAATTCTTAAATTACAGATAGTCTCTATTTGAATAGTTCTACCAACTTCTATGGTCACATTTCGAAAAATAATTCGTCGTTTTGACGAATTTTTTATTTTTCGAAATTAAAAAGAAAATTTAATTTCTATTTTGATAATTTTAATAATTTAATAAGACAACACTGAGAGGTGCTGCCTCTTGGCGGTCAGTTGCCTAACTGTTTTGCAAATGTCTCTGTGAGGTGCTTCCACCTGGCGGTCACTTCTCTAACTTTTAGCCATTAATTTTGTGAGGTAGCGTCACCTGGAGGCTGGCGCCATCTAGTGGCAAAACTAACAAACATTATTAATGTAGTATTTCGCGGCTTTTTTCTTCTTTGTCTCTTGTTGTTTATCGGAAGTGAAAATTTACGTTCTTGTGCGCGCTTTATATGTTTGATGTACATTGTACAAACTAAGAAAGTGTCAAAGCAGACTCCATGCTGAAGACGAACGTAAGTAAGCCCTATACGTTTGCCTGCCAAGAGAATTTCGCACACCCGAGTTGTCGGGGTTGGCTTGATTGCTTAGTTCGCTTCGCTCGCTCGCACAACTAGTATGCCTAGGCCTATAGTAACTAGGCCTAGGGCCGTAGGCCTACTTATCTCTATAACGGTCTAACCTTGGATTTTAGCTTCTTACTCAAGTCAGCGTTTTGCACGTGATATTTACATTGAATTCCATAATCATAATGCATCGCGCTTGCATTCTCAAGATTGATCTTAAAAATGCACGTGCGCGATCGATAATGAAATTCATTGGCATTCGCAAAACGCTGACTTGAGTAAGACGATCTGAAGTCTGTGGTTAGTGATAGACCTCTTTATCGGTCGAACGCAATACACATGCGTGACGGTTACGCGCGGTGCTTTGACTGTCCCTGTACGTTTTATTTCTCATCCCTGAAGCCGGAATAAACAAGAAATAGGCCGAGGAGAGGTCAACTACTGCCAACGTGGAAACCGTCACGTAGGAAGGCTCCACTGTCGAGGGACGACCGTCACGACCACAATGGGATCAAGGTCGCCCAAGGGCATCAAGACTCGTCGTAGTCGAGTTTGAACCTACGGTTTCGAGGGGTATGACGTCAATTGATCAACGGTACCTTATTATAATGCGCGCTCAGCGTGTCGTAGCAGCCTAATTTGCATTTATTTTTATCGCTGAGTGATCAGCTGACTCGGCCTACCGGAAGAAACAAGCAAATAAATTGTCAAACGACCCCTAAAAATAAGAAAGAAGAAAATTGGTAAATCAAACATCGTTAAACAAAAAGGCCTAAGAGACAGAAAATATGGGTTAAGCCTAATTGTAGACATCCTGATCGAAGGCCTTCAAATGATTCAATTTCAAATGAGTGGAAAGAACGCCAATTCAAAGTGTAGGGCCTATCTCGTGCATTACAAGTTTAATAACTGACCTAAAACTATTAACTGGTTCCACTGGATGTATTAGGAGCCCAGCTTGGCGTCGCCAACAATTAAAAGCAAAGCTCTTTAGGCCTACTACATACGCGGCCGTTGTGTGTTTGTAAACATGTTTACAATGAACGCCTTTTAATTCGTGCAAGTTGGCGCAACGTTGTGACAAATCAGATACATGTATGTCGCAGCGTCTAACGTTACTGAAATTAGCAGCAAAATACGTCACTCGACTAGCCAGGATGACGATTCATGATTTTATTGATACAAAATAAACAATCACTTCAAATTACGATCGTATTATATTCGGCAATAATTTATATCTATAGATATTAGATATGCATTATCATAAGAGTTAACTATTGATCAATAGTCCGATAGAATTAATACTCTAATGATCACTGTTCCACTTTGCTCTGGCAAAAGTGTGCAAAAGCAGACGACGAATTATTTTGCAAGCTTAAAAGCCTTAACTTAAAAACCACTACATGTAGGCCTAGCTGTTTTGCCCGGCCAAAACGCAACACTGAATATGGGCCTGGGGATTCTAGGCGTAGGCCAACTCATACGAGCGTAGATGAGTAGAAATAGGCGTAGAATATTTTTTTTCTTCGCTGTTGCCGGGTCCGTTCGCTGCAATTATGTTTGAATCGATAGTTTCGCAGAAACCATTATACATGTAGCCTAGTGAATGCTAGGATGCGCGAGCTATGTTTAAAATTTAAGACTTCCTTGGTTGTCCCCGATTCCGAAAAACATGGACCATGATAACCAGAATTAAAATGATCGTGTCATATCCAGACCGACAGATCAAAAGATAAAACCTTCCAGAGATGATGATGACGAATCTAGTCTTACAATTGTTAGCATAATGGTACGTGGCTAAAACACGCGTGATAAGGTGTCAGCTGATATGGATCATATCATGTGTAGGCCTACTCATGAATGATGAATTGATGATGATGATGATGATGAAACATGCACCTGTAGGCCTCTAGCGATTAGTCAGCCATCCAATGCTCTGTTGTGTCGGAGGAACACTCCCGACTATCGTGCACGAACACCTGACCTGACACAATATCATCGATGATGTTATTGAGCTTATGTAACTGTCACACCATATGCGTGGATGTGTCAGAGACTCTTACTGTGTGCTAGGCCTATTTAATACGTCAAGTACATGTACTTAAAATGATGTGGCCTGCTAGATAAACAAGGTTTTTTTTTAAATATGGCTTCTCAAGCTTTTAACTTAAGCGAGCCCGTCAACATACATTGTCCATTGTGCGCGCGCGTCCTGTTGGTCTGTCTTAGGCTGCGATCACTAATGACCTTTAGAGTTGTCTCGACTTGAAAAAACCCCAAGACAGGCCGAGACTACGGCATCTTTACATTCAGAGAGAATGGAGAAATGCAGACGTCATCAGAGCCTGTCTTGGGATTTGGTTCAAGTCGAGACCGCTTTAAAAGTCTTTAGTGATTCCAGCCTAAAGAAGTCATTTGTTTGTGTTTTCATTAAACGTGCAAACGTTTCAACGACATCATGGCTAATTCGCCATATTTAATTTCATAGTGGCCACCTCTGTCCAGCATGACTTTTGACCCGAACAACTTCTTTTGTGGAGGAGCTTTGCCGACTGGAGAGCTTGGTCCGCAACACGGTGCCGGTGGTACTCTCCGAATGACTTTTCCTTTGCATGAAGTCAAATACTTCTACGTGGAAGACAAGGATGAACAAATGGTGTTATTAACATCATGTTTCAAGGTCCTACATACCATCACAGAGGAAAATATTGATTCCGTGCTCCCTGCTTATTTCACTGTGCTTCACCATGTTAGTCCAAATTTAGTCTCTGGCCAACATGGGTTTCAAGCAGTGGTCGGAACATTAGGTTTGTCTCGTCTAAAACTATCCTACTGGACGCCGCACGCGGGAACTTGGAGAAGCATGACCTCTATGCCGCTCTAGAAGCGGATCCAGATGTCTGGATCACTAATAATGTTGACGTAATGCCTCTCTTAGGGTTATACATCCTCTTGTGCTCTAAGAGGTTGTCTGCAGCCAATATGGCAGGCTGGGCATCTGATGAGCCAACCCTCGTCCACTATGCTCCAGGAACATTTTCTGACTATTATCAGCAGGTCGCCCAATTGGTATTGACTATCCTGGACAACGCAACTGGGATGAAACCAAAACGCATAAACTAAAATTCAAGACGGCCTGCCTACCCAACAAATCGAGATAGGGAATATGGTAGGGATGCGCCGATGTATCGGCATCGGCATCGGCGCCGATAGTACGAAAAACCATGCATCGGCATCGGCATCGGCGAAAATTTTGCCGATTGTTGCCGATTGTTTTGCTAAAAATTTC
>JAQIYI010001720.1:0-11115 GCA_034700265.1 Polyzonium germanicum
CGACACAAAATTCGACTTTTTCTATGTTTAGATTTTAAAATCAGTTTATTTTTAAAGATAATATTTTGTGTAATTTTATAATTTTTTTTGCAATTAAAAATGCCTATTTTATTTGCAATTAAAAATGCTTATTTTATTTGCATTTATTTGAAATAAATCAAATAATATAGGGAGAACCTCACTTCCGGTAAACGATCCATGTGCTTCAACGAGATACACGCCACGTGACACTAGCGTCCCACGTGATACTCTGCCGTCTCACGTGACGCACGCCAGTCTCATTTGATGATCTTAGAAGTTAATGGAATAAAACCGGGGCTTCGCGTATCTTATATTCAAAATGGCGCCTTCCGTGAGAGAAGTTGAAATCGCGTTTGATTCACCGTAGACAATGAAAAGCGCGATATAAAATAAAAATATTATCGTGGAATATCGTCCAATAAGGTGCTTCATCGAACGAAAGGGGTTTTTTTTGTTTTGAAAATCGGTGTCGCGCTTCCTCTTTAAAGTGGTGTTTCATTTTGCGTCACATCCGGTCGCACTCACCAGATCTCTGGACTTTACTTCGCCGTTGAGCAACGGGTCGCAGTTGCTGTAACGAGCGTACATTGTCAATCCAATAAAAACGGCTGTTGATAACGTGCAAGTCAACGTCAGGGTTGTAAACATGGACATTCTTCAGCGGGAGATTTGAGAAGAAACAAGATGGCGATCAATGAGAGACGACAATTCCACCTTAAAACCTGAAGCATGCAATTATCTAGCGTGCAGTTCTTTGTTCAAGGCGCTCACTTCCGTGCGCCTGCTAGTGTCCTATTGGCCATCTGTCGTTGTAGCTCCGATTGGTTGGTCGCAGAGTAGCATATACTCATGAAAAAGCTGCCAATTATTATGGACCATATGGTGTAGTGAGAGTGAGGATCCGGCTTCCAGCTGTAATGAGATTAAAGAGGGCCCTTTACTGTAGACCTAACTCAAAGCTGTTTCAAGTGTTTCTACTTAAGAAAATCTCAAGATTGGCTGGAGAACGCCATTTTTGTTTCGCTAAAGCAGATTTGGCTGCGCCTCGAACGCAAGAAGTCCCAATTAGTTATTACTTTCAGAATTATGTATTGACATTGTCTTGACTCAAGACATTCTTGGCTCATACAGGCCTTGAGACGTGCATCAGGGAGCGAAATATAACCAGCCAAGATAATACCGGCATACGCGTTATGGCGCATATTAGCTCAGCAAATGCACGTTTTAGCTTTTAATGTGAACGCGCCATACTAGACGAATGTGGTTCTGCCTCCTTCAGCGTTCTTCTCCCAGATGGCGCTGATGCCGCCGGTGACGGCAATGCCCGAAACCAAAATGATCCCGAATGTGACGACGATGATCAGGATCTGTAAGACGTCCGTCCAGATGACGGCCGACACTCCGCCCTGGGTTTCAGAAGAAAGAATTTGTTTACTTCAACTAGTTGCACTTCTTCTTTTTCTTTATGCCCTCGTGGTTGAAAGAAAGAAAGAACCAGACGCGGTCCCAAGTTAAATAAAAATGTGTAATAATAATAATAATAAAAGCTCATGTGGCAAGTTATAGCAAAACTTTGAATGTGGCTTTTCCTTGCGTGCACAGCAAACCAAAATGGCGGGAATTCGGGTTAGTCGTCGCCGCCATTTAAATTTCCCGCTTTGTGCATACCTTCAATTGGCTGGATGTGGTCACGTGATTCAAAAATGTCGAGCTTCGCATCCAACTTGCGCTGCGCAACTTGGCAGCTAGAGCTGCGCAGCGACCGTATAATTGCAAATATTTGAGCTTTGTAGCGCGAGTTCAAAAATCTTCAACTTTGCATCGTCTATATAACCCCAGCTTTAGCGAGCGCTTACCAATGACGAATAAATGGTGCAGACTCCCATTATGAGCACGATGGACCACCATGTTCCCAATCCAGTAGCTAGCAATTTAAAAAAAAATGCCTGTATTTGTATATTGTGGTTAATTAACTAAGCGTTTATTGGTTGAAGTCGTGTTTTAACGTTATAAGCCTCGGTGTCTTACCTTGAGAGAAAACCACGGCTGTTATGTATGTTATGGAAGCAATGACTAGGCTCTGTAAAGTTAACGATTTTTAAAAAAGTTTAGCTGTTTGAATATTTAAAGGCGAACTTTTATTTTGATATTTAAAGGGGACTCAAGTTTAATACTTAAAGGGGCACTCCTGTTTAATTCGACGCTTTTTGCATTTATTTAAGTTTTAAACGCGCATTTAGAGCCGGAATCTATCTCGAGTCAAGAGAGCTTCCGGTTATGAAGGGAGATTCCAGTCAGAATTCATGAGTGGGACATAACATGATCGAAAGGTGCGCGTGCAGAACTACTGCAGATGATAACTAATTTTGGGTGGTATAATCTCCCTTCCTAACCTGTAATTTGCTAAAGCTGTCTTGACTCGAGACAGGTCTGAGATTTGCATTAGGGATTCCGCTTTTACCCTTTAATCACTAGACCTAATGCAAATTCGCGGACCAGTCTGGAGTCAAGACAGCTTTAGCATAACTGGAATACCCCTTCATACTTTCTAGCTCGCACGAAAGGCCACTTAAACGAGTATTTCTTACCATCTGTAACAGTCCAATGAAGGCCGGCACGGTTCTGAGCAGCCGGTTGAACCTGTATTCAACGTACTGTGTGCAGCGTGCATGGACACAAACAAAGACAAATGCTTGAGCTGATCCGAGGACGTGAAAAGCTGTGATTAGTTGGTCAGTGGGTTCACACCTGATTGAGGGTGCTGACGTTGAGCTCGTAGAGGACCGGCGTGATGACGTGAACCGCGAACAGCTTGCTGGACGCCCAGCCCGCGGTTCCTAGAGCGAGCTGGACGCCGTTCGAGTAGGCTTCATTCGGATAGCCCAGGATGGTGCCTGGCGACAGCACCGTGGCCGTCATGGAGAGCACGAGCGGAAGCAGACCGATGGTCTTATTGGCCACCAGGAACTGGCGCGTGTCCTTGGCCAGCTTGGCGCGCCACACGTGGTACAGGCCCACAAGCGCCGTCAGCACCAACACGGCGACCACGACGGCGTAGTCCCAAACGGTGAACGTGTAAATCTTGATGGACGATTGTCCGTCAGCGCCGGCCATCTTGGAATTTTAGCTTTGTCCTAGATCGCGATTTTATGCTTCCTGCCAAGTTCCTGGCCTTTAAAGGGGATGATGGGACATTTTTTAGCTTTCTGAAATCACTTTATTTGTGAAGATTTTATTTTGTGTAGTTTTAGATTTTTTGATTGCAATACAAATGCATAGGCTATTTCTCGCATTTATTTGAAATTATATAAGCTCCCATCACTTCCGGGAAACGATAAGTGCTTAACGAGATGCGCCACGTGACACTATCGTCCCACGTGGCACTCCCTATTGTCTCATGTGACACACACGTCATGCGCCTTGGATGATCGTAGACGTTAATCGAATAAAACCGGCGCTTCGTTTATCCTATATTCAAAATGGCGCCTTCCGTGTAAATCAACATTCTTGATTGAAACTAATATATGATTTTGGCTAATTTGTATATTAGAAATCTAAGATTTTGAATATCATCTCAGTTGGTTAGAGCTCGCTTCTACTCCTGACCACTGGGCGTTAGGGGTTCGATTACTTCCTGTATCCCTTGAGTTTTTGTGTTGTCCCTTGGTTCTGCTAGGGCCTAGGGGGTCTGTAATTGGGTTCACAGGACCTGTTGACCCCGAAATCCTATGATTATCATTGTCATTTCGAAGCTAGCGCCTGGGAATGCATGCTCTCTTACATGTAAGTTATGTTTAGTACTCCGTATTATTCAATTCAATTCAATTCAACTCGGTACACCTGCATTCAGCCCTTTTGGCAGGGGGGGATTATGTATTAAGATAGTGCTTACCCCTGAGAGACTGCTGCAGAGTGATGACTGATGAATGTTCTAAAGCAAACACACCAACTTGTGCATACATGTTATTTTCTCACTTCACTTTAAGTAAATAGTTCGCCACTGTTGAGCTATGTCAAATGGTGTCGATTCCTTATTATAAAGACCTCTGCGAATCCGGGTTCAAATCTTTTGACGCTAAATTCGCTCAACTGACGTCTGCTTTATGCTCGAATATATCTGTCCTTATAAATTGCTTGCTTGAGGGACGTGGAGGTCAGGGATCGATTCTGCAGTTTGGTAAGCATATATGGTAGAATTTCCTAAGCTTAATAATAGACTCATTGATTATTCTGAAGAACTACTGTCAACGTTTTCTTATTTGATTTTATTTTGTTTAGTAATTTGGTTATCATTCGAGGCCAGCAAGACGGATCATTCAGTCTCATTGCTCAAGCCCGACAGAAACTAATTCGGCCATGGGATTGACGAGTTAATGTAAAATCATATATCTCTCCCTCCCCTTAAAGGGGAAGCGCAAAGAAGTTTGACTTTTTTAGTTTTAGCTTTTTCGAATCCCTTTATTTTTAAAGATAATATTTATCATAGTTTTAGATTTTTTCTGCAATAGAAATGCTTATTTCTTCTAGCTTATATTGGAAATAATACATGTGTAGGGTAGACTTCACTTCCGGTAAACGATATCTGCTTCATCGATATGCGCCACGTGGCACTCTAGTGACCCACGTGACATGCGCACCTTCAATGTTCGAAGACATGTTCGAACCAAAAATTTATTATTTTCGGCCGCAAACCCGCGTGAATGCGGTGCAAGTTGAAGCTGTAAACTGTAAACTGAAACTTGAATTTTGTAAAGCCCGAATTTGCTTTCGGTTTCAGTTTCAGTTTTTCAATTTTCAACCTGAATTTTCGCCTCTGAACTCAGCTCACCTTTAAAACTCAAGTAAACTCGTCATTTGATAGTGCAATTTTTTTGGGTTTTATTTAAGCTTGATAATTTACATTAATTAAAGCATGACTATGGCGCCTGAATCTTTCCAAATGTTTTTTTTTTCAAATTATTTTTTTAACTTTTCTTTTGAAGTTTTTTTAAATAATGTTTATTTCAATTGATTTAAAAAAAACATTCCGAATTATTTTAACAAATTTACTAAATGAGCGTTTTCTCCTATTTAAAGGGAAAAATGCAAAAAATCTGCTTTTCAAAGAAAATGCTTATTTTGCTTTTCGATTTCGATTTTATTTTTCATATACACGTACATCTGTACATTATAGATAAGAAAATTATTTTCAACTGGGAACCAGGGGTCGCTTATAAAAAAAATCCTTTTTCTGCTTTATGATTTCCGTTTCTATCAGGTACATTTAGGCCTATTAAACTCTTAGAAATTATAGCCTCTATAAATTTCATGGGCGAAATTTTCAATTGAAAATGAAGGTTTTTTTTGGAAATCCTATTGGAATCTTTAAACAAATTTCAAAATCATTCATGCCTGAGTTTCCAGGATGTGTTTTTTTTATCATCTCTACTTTATTCTTTTGTTTCTGTTCAAGATGGAAAACATTTCCGGGTCTCAATTTACGTCATGTTTTTTGTCTTTTCTTCTTCTCGTGAGTTTGATTTTCTCCAATTAGAGCAGCGACATATCTTAGCAGTCAAACTCATAGTGTATATGGCGTTTTCTACGTAGAGAGATGTTGAGATTTCAGAATGTGAGGCTGATGGGCGTTGCCATGGTGATATTGTAGAGATGATTGCACGCGTTCGTTGACTAGATCTCATTAACGAGCGCCTGTATAGGCGTAACGCATGCGCTAGTGCACAAACAAATTTTAAGTTTTGTAAAAAAAAAATCTCAATGGATATCTATAAGGTGCCTATCTAACTATGGCTCATAATCCTGAAGATAACGAAGGGCGCGTGAAACTGTAAACCGGATTTAAAAAAAAAACAGCCGACCGACATCTTTAAATCTCACACAGAACTATTGATCATTGGAAGTTCGGAGAGCATTAGCTGCTTCCTCCAATTTAAACGCGCCGTTTTCACGGCACTACTTGTTTTTAATAAACCCTTTTTAAAATCAGACGTTTATTCCGCCTCTCAGTTAAGGAGATTTTGGGCCTACCTACGAATTACTTCACTGAGCTGATTGGCAGAATAGCCAAGATATTTATTTTTTTCTGAGAACACTCAAAGGAATGGACAAACAACTAAACAAGCGAGCAAGCAAACAAACAAACATAAGCTTATAGATCGAGGCCAATCTCATCTATTTGAACGGCGGAAATTTTTATTTAGCGGAAGTCAGTAGAACGAGATCTGTAGCATATTTGTATGCGTTACAATGGCGCTCTATAAGAAGACTTTTTTCTTTCGACAAATTAATTTTTTCTTCTGCTATTTTTTATAAATTATAATTTTCAATATTTTGTAACATTAATTGTAATATTTTGTCCCGGAATTAGCGTTGTCTTCTATCCGCCATTAAAAGTAGACTTTGCCATTGAATCAACATTGAGCAACCGCCATGAAATGGCGACCGAGTGGCAATTTAACATTGATCGCCGCAGAGCTCCTAGTGGCGATAATGTGAAGCCTAAAAAATATTACATGTTGTATAGACTCAAATGTTTCAACAGCGCCACTTATTTCTTTAGCGGGAATCAATATAGCTAGTACGGTAGCGCTACTACAGCGCTCTATAAGACGCGCTTCTAGCGCGACAGAGTCGCCATCTAGGGTGAGCTTGGCGCCCATACACCATGTAAACCGGAAATGAGCTTGTCTGCTAACCAACTTGAAAGAAAAACACTCTCACTGAGCTAACATTGAGCACGCACCAAGAAAGGGAAAGTGTTGTTATTTAACATTGAGCACTTCAGCGCTCCTAGCGGCGAAAAAGCGAAGCCTACAAAAATTACATGGTGTATACTTGCAAGTCTGCTTTAAGTTATTCGCTAAATAACAGTTCATTTTTTTTCCAATTTGAATTTATTTTCTTAACTCTTAACCTATTTTATATTTAATCAATTCTGTTTCGTGCCCGTGTTAGAATAGGGTTTCAGTTTTTTTGGTTAGAATACTTTTCTGCTTGAAAAGGCAATAAATAATTTAACGACGATAATTGGCTTGCTTTTTTTCTAAGCAACTTTTGAGTGTAATAAATAAAAGTTTAATATGTATGACTTGTATGAGTCCAGAGGGTTCTAAATACGAATTACAGGGTTTTTTATTTTTAATTTGGTTCGGTTTCGGTTTGCTTTTTTCTGTATTTTTTTTTGGAGCTACGAGATCTCAAAAGAAAAACAATTTCTGAGGTTTCTTCAATAATATTTTCTCTATAAAGTAGAAAAATATACTGTATTTAAGCCACATAGAATTGTCACAAATTACAAATTCGTAGGCCTAAAACGTAATTTAGCAGATATCCATATAACCACATACTTTAGACTGGTAAAAGTGGATGTGGTACGCAGTACCCTATGCATGCGCTGCCCCCCTGATTTATTTGTTTAGATTGCTCCAGATTATTCCAGTATAAGGTTGGCCAAAATACCCGGTACATCGATGTATATCGATGTTTTTACGAAAAAATGAGCGCATACAGATGGATTGGGTGGACGGATGAGCACGCTTTCTGTTAACTACATGTAATTGCATGTTTTTGTGCGTGTTTCAAGGGATATGGAGAAATCGATGTCATAATGTATCGATTACCAATTTCTCTGCCGAAATTTACCAAATCGATGCGTTTCCAATAGCAACCGCGGTTGTAGCAAAACGGATTTCCGACGTCTTTCTTTAAATTTTAGTATTGAATTTAGAATTTGCAAGAGATGAAGCAATTTTGCAACGCACCTATAACTATAGGGTCTACATGCAGAAGTGAGATTAGGCCTAGCTGGCCTATTGGAATGTACAGACAACAAACTCCAATCCACTTGAAACCACTCACAGTATTTTAAAACCAGTAGTGAACACAAATTGCTTTATCAGAGCTATTTTTCCCGAAAAAAATATCTCTGTTAGAGCTCTCAATGACAATAGTGATTTTGCTCTAAGTAGTCTCTAATACAAGGTTCAAACGATCGATATTTTATGGACGACAGACAACAACCTTTGACAGTCATTGTCGTCCGTCGTTGTCGTCTGTCGTGAATAAACTGTCCCCCGTTTGCATAATGGAATGAAACCGGAATTCCAGGGCCTGGCGGATGATAGGATGGTTGCCTGGCTCCCATTTGGCTACCGTTGATCATAACGTGTTTGTTTGCTCGTACAAATCTACAGCAACGACATAATTGAAGATCTCTGATCAGTCAGTTGTGAATTAACCGATATAACGGTAACGATCACCATTAATATATTTGATTGAAGAAAAAATAGGAATTAGCTTCATAACCCACGTACTGCAGGCGTTTTTTTTAACTGCAATTTGCATTTGAAGTACGAATTACATATTATTGGCAGTGGGGTTAAATTGCAATTCTTCTTAACTTGGTTTTGGTGATTTTGGTCACGTGATTATTTCTTGATCCACCATGTCCCTATTGTTTAATCTTTTTTGGACTCGGTTAGGCGATTTCAATTCAGATTGTTTTCGCTGTGAATGGTGACCAAAGCATCATTCTGAAATCCAGAATTCTACCTTAACTGTATTAATGGATAAACGTTGTTGCATTGGACTTACAATTGTTGGCAAAGCTTAGTAAAGCTCTTTAATAAACATTATTTGAATGTGCGGTACATGTAGCCAGTGAAGAAAAATAAGAGGTTTTATCCGTTTAGCCTTAAGCAGATGGTTCTTAATGTAAGGCAGCTGTTGTTACTATTTCTAAGAAATGTAAATTAGTGTTTTTTGTTTTCTTTAGACGAGTTTCACTGTTCGAGCTTCTCAGCAATAGCCTGCGCGGCTCGTATAACGTTGCCCTTTATTCATGAGACGCAACATAAACAAGATGGATCCAAACCACTCTTGTTGGTGATTAGCTTTAGGTGGAAGCATACTAATAATAACAATATCCTTGAGGTATACTGCCTCAGACAAACATAGACGGCCACATTAACAGGTTGTCCATCGTTTGGCTCTACATTCAACAATGCGAATACGTTCGTAGCACTTTAGTTATCCGGTATTTCATGATGGGGTTGGTAATAAGGCTAACCTGCAGCGATGGTAGATTTTCCAACTCTGCCTCCACCATCAAAGAAATGCTCTTTGCCTTCATTTGGTTGTAAAAGTGGTGGACCAATGATAATTAAGAGCTATGCAACGCAGGCGTGACGCATTTATACTCGAAACAACCCCATCCACTTACAAGGGGAGTTCCAAAAGTCACCAAACCAGAAACGTGAACGCAACATGTTTACTATACACCATGTGAACCGGAAATGAGGGTCTCCTGCTAACCGCTATTAAAAGACGACTTTGCCATTGAAACAACATTGAGCAACCGCCATGAAAGGGCAACCGGGTGGCAATTTAACATTGAGCACGCCGCAGCGCATCTAGTTCCGATAATTTGAAGCCTAAAAAATATTACATGGTGTAAGCTTATAGAAATATAGCGTCACTTTTTGGCTACTTTCCAAGTTCGCATGCGAATTTAACGGAAATTCGCAGAAAAATCCATAAATGTGAAATCAGCTTTACTTTCGTGAGCTTTCGTGAGCTGTCTCGACTTTGAAAAATCCCAAGACAGGCTGAGAAATGTACGTGATTTAGTTTTCCGTTCAGCTCCACGGATGCAACACCATTCACATGTCCGCTTTAACAGACTGAAATTGAGTCTGTAAGGCTGGGCCCCACTGCTCCGTTCGCGTCCGAAATGATCCGCCAATCCGTTCGTTGTCATGGCAACCGACGATATCGGATTGTCGTTATGACGTCACGCCATCGTATGAAAAAAATATTTCATTCGGATTGCATTGTCGTATCGTATCGGAAGAGGTTTCGTCTGCTGAACAAAATGGCGTCCAATGAAGCTGCAATGAAAACGCAACGGACTAGTGGAAACTACACGCAACAAACGATACGTAGCGCACGGAACCTATAGCGCATGGAATCTTGTCGAATCATCTGTTCAGTAAAAACTGAGTGCACTCGACTTGATTAAAGTCCGACAATGAGGTCCAAGGGATAGTTTAGAAATGGTTGCTTCTGCAAAGCAAGCGATTTTACTATCCGCGGAATCGAAAGTTAACTATATTTGTAGGCCATGTACGCATGACGTACGTCTACGTGCGCAAGTGCACATTTTTTTATTAAAATACACCGAAAAGTGTAGTTATACTTGTATGGCTACAAGTTTCTCTATACTGAACAAGTGAACATGTTCTATTCGTATAGTATAGTCGCAATAAAATAGTAGACCTACATCATGAAACTCCCCTCTTGTATAATAATGTTGGCAAACTTGAAACATTAAGTGCGAAGAACTCAAATCTACGCGCGCGGAGCTTTATTCTAAATTAAGTTACAAAACCAGGGTCATTAAAATCCATGAATAATTAGAATAATTACGGTTCAATTCGGATGCATTAGACGTTCGTCTGAGCAACTGTGTATTATGTTGTGCTATTGCTGTCTATGGGGAGCTGCTCCACGCAACGACTAGCTCACCGCAGCTCTGGCATGCGCCATAGCAACGTTCGCCTAAATTTCATTCGCTTGCTTGTTGAATCTAGGGCGGTCGTATGCGGATGCTTAATTAGCAGCATAAAATGGCCAAATGCGCTGCAGGCTGACTTAATCCTTTCGTTGGGAGAGATTAACCTAACGAGCTTGAACGAAAAAGGATGCCTATTGTTTATTTTTATGTTAACTTTAGGCTAAATGATTTTTATACTGGTTTTCACATATTGCTCCTTTAAAACCGCATTCTGTGCGCGTCAATCGTTTGAGACAATGTAAGGGCTTAGTCCGGCATGCAGTGCACATTTTTAGGACTACCGTACTGTCTAAATCAAAATTATTTATGTTTTATTTTACGATGCAATAAATTTTAATAGTTTGCATTTTTGCTCCGCATGTTATTCTCTTCACTAAGACGTTGCACACCGCGAAATAACGATGGGCCATATCTAAATAAGAAATCATTCATCTTTTTTTTAGCCACCGGAGCTGAGGTCATTATTCGCATTTTCCATGCAATTATTACGCATGCTTTACTTTATGTGGTGTTTAATTATC
>JAQIYI010001721.1:0-11114 GCA_034700265.1 Polyzonium germanicum
CAATAATTATAACAAGGCAAAATAGGGGATGTACTGTAAATGACCTAAAGGTGAGAGGTCAGAATGGTAGAATCCCATTCCATTACATAAGAATTATAGGTAGTTTTTTGCAAACGTGGTAAAATGTGCACTGATGTATGCTTTATCATACCGGTACCGTTTATTGTACGTTGTGATTGCCATGTTTTAATCAATTTAACTCGCTCTTTACTACTGAGGGATGTGTTTTGTGTCTACACGTATGTCTATCTGTGTGTGTCAGTTTAATCACGTCCAAGCGTTTCGTTCTCTTTGTCAAGTTGGAATGTACATTATTTATCTGTTTTTCTTTATTTCTTTCTCTCTCCTTCTATCGTGTCGTTGTGCATCGTCCTCTTTTTTGGCTCCACGACATTTTTGTGCATTCAGGAATTTGCTCAATTGACTTCGACGAAGATTCGACGACGACGTCGAGTGAATACCGACTCGAACGACCAGCGGAGCGAGTCGAGTGACGCGTCCCCAGACGACGAAATCGAAGATGAACCGCTCATTTACGACGGGGTACGTGTACCATGATTTGAGTTTGATTACAGTTTGCTGATTGATCGATCATTTTATGCTTTTGATTACTGTTTGTTTCATTTTCTTTTTCTCCTTGCAATTTATGAATCGATTAGGCTCACACTGCACGAAAATTTGAAGTTTTAAGACATTAGTTTTTTATTTTTTACTTGAATTATGTCTTATGATCAGTGGTTAAAAACATACCCAAGTTTTAAGTTTTTTTCATTAACCTATAAATGTAACATGCTTAACAGTAGGTTTTGTCAACAAAAAAAAACGCAAGATAAGTCTGAAACTTCTATATTTTCTCCATCTCAACACACACATACACATGATTGTTTGTTTGGCACCTTCTTTGTCATAATGTCCGTTCGTACCTCTTAATTTTTACTCGTTTATTAATTTTACGGTATTGTTCGCTGCGCGAACTTTCATTATGTTTAATATGCAGCTTCAACTTTATAACATTACAGGTGTTTACTTGAAGTTTTTTTCATTTTGGTTGGTTTCACACTTGAATTTTTATTTTGGCTCCGGCCTCTTTGGTAAGTGAGGATGTGTGTGAAAACTAAAAGGGTTTTATTTATAAAGGTGAGTTGGTTTTGGAGGGGAAAAAAAATACCTGGGTGGGGGACATTCACCTTTTTTCTCCTTCCTTTGTCCAGCTGCAAGGACGTGTGGCATTTGGCCTTGCTGACCAATGTGCCGCCACCCCCCGCTTTGTTGCGGCACAGATCGGACAGATATTCCGTGACAACCTATCCTGGTGTGCTGCGGCAGGTATTATCACATTGACCAGACACTGTCAGAGTTCAGACATGGTGAAACTCATCTCTCGTACAGTGTGAACTTCTTTCCGATATTGTAGCTGAAAATGCGCGCGTAAAATGGCGTTTTAATTTTCGATTTTCTGTAATGCACATTTAATTAATACCGGTATGGCTGAATGTTTTTTTGCACGTTAATTTCACTAATTCCAATGCTTATCGTTTTTACTAATTCACTAACAGCTTATATTTTTTTATT
This sequence comes from Polyzonium germanicum, assembly GCA_034700265.1. NCBI lineage: Eukaryota > Metazoa > Arthropoda > Diplopoda > Polyzoniida > Polyzoniidae > Polyzonium > Polyzonium germanicum. Next base: position 1,573 of record JAQIYI010001721.1, read on the forward strand.
TACACGTTTGTAACACTGAAGTCCAAAAAACTTGAGATAACTTTTTATATCGCAAAATGTGAGAAAGATTCAAAATGATTTATCGATTTTCCAAGGCGATATCAACTTCGTTCATCCCATTTTTCAGTCAGCTCTGAAAAGATGTTTATTTGATCATTTGTCGTTTGTCTTTCTCCGATTTTTAGATTCCGGACGAAGAAAGGCCAATTCTGAAAGATGAAACTGGAATCAACACGCACCGACAGAAAGGCCACGAGGAGAGCAAAGCCGTGTCATTCACACAGGCCTTGGCTATTCCAGTTAGTACAAAAATACCTTTGTTTATTATGCTACGAATTACTCTTGATAAACTAATTAAACATTTAAATCAATTCTAAAGTAGGATTAGCTAGGTTAAATAACATGTTGAAAGTAGAAATGCATTAATTAAAAATATAACTTGAGTTAATAATATTATGAATTAAAAAGAATATCAATTACCACGAGTAATAATTTCGCTCATGTCATTTGTTCTGTTTCAGGGCGTCATTGAATTCTCTTTGTGCCTTTTCTTCGCCAAACTTGTCAGTTACACATTCTTGTACTGGCTTCCGAAATACATTAACCACTCAAGTATGTTTTTCATTTGTACACTAAACTATTGCCTATGCATTTTACAGTATTTAATATTGTGTTTAATCAGGGAATATAAAATAACATTTACTCCTCCTACCCCTTGCATATGCCACATAGTGAAATTGCATTAATCGTGTAAACGATTTAATTCGTTGAATTTTAAAATTAATTAATTAATTTTGCTGCTTCAGCGTCGCTCTCCGCATCGGATGCAGCCAATTTGTCCACCTTGTTTGACGTCGGTGGAATCGTGGGAGGAATCATTGCCGGTATCATCAGCGATCGAACTGGCGCCAACGCAACCACTTGCTCAGTGATGCTTCTGTTCGCCATTCCGTCGGTCAGTTACTCTTATTAATCTAATTTTTTTAATTTCTTATGGTTCCACATTTGAATATGTCCTCCTTGATTCCATGTGCTATTCCAGATGTTCATCTATCAAGAGTTTGGAGGACAAACACTACGCATGAACATTCGTGAGTTCCAGTTTGAAACTTCTTCCATTGCCTTAACAAGCCGTTTTATTTTACTTTTTATTTTATTTTCTCCAGTGCTTCTGATGCTGGTCGGTCTGCTCGTAAACGGTCCGTACGCGCTGATCACGACAGCTGTGTCAGCGGAGCTGGGCACACATCGCAGTCTCAAGGGTAACTCGAAGGCTTTGGCCACGGTCACGTCTATCATCGATGGCACGGGCTCACTGGGCGCCGCCATCGGACCACTTCTCGCTGGAGTTATTTCGGGCACTGACTGGTCCAACGTCTTCACCATGCTCATGATCTCAGACGTGCTCGCTATGCTGGTCAGTTTATTTTTAAAAAACCCTGAAAATGTTTGTCCGAGCGAACGATACCGAACAAAGAAGTACTAGTAGACACAGTGACACACCCTGGGATTTGCAGCGTTCTATTTTTCGCTACTACACTGGCTACATGTACTAGCCTAGTTTAAATCAATTCTGGTTTTCTCTTTCGCACGTAGCTATTGATACGGCTCTCCAAGCGTGAAATCCGACGCCTCCTCAGACAGCGAAAAGGTAAACTCCATCATCAGGCCGCATAGCACATCGCCCCTCGCCACCTAGTCAAACGACAGCTTATCAACCAGAAGGCAACAAAACGGTTGTAAGAAAGTAAATGTTCCTCGTTAGTCCTCGTTAGAGTAGTTTATAGGTGACGGGGGGAAAAAGGATGAATTTAAAAATGGGCCGGCCCGGGACCAACAATATTATTTCTTTCATTTTACATAGGCCTATATTTTTGTTCACTTTACTGGTGATTCAAAGTAAAAAAATAAAATAGGGTTTTTAAAGCGTTACCCAGGTGATGATTTGACGTCAGATTATCGGATCGATTCATTGGCGTTGAATTAGTTTTCTTGCTTTTACTTTCTAATGTGATCTCTTATCAACTAATGCTATTGGTGAAATAATTTGACGTTTCCTCATCAATGGGTCAACTTAGTGGCCACAAACGTACGCTACTTTAAGATGGAAACGAAAAGCTTCCCCTTATATATTCAAAGCATATTCGTTTGCGAATCTTTTTCCATTGGCCAAATTTTAGTTGTATGGGGATTTCGGGCATTCACACGCGAATGTGTAGCTGTATGCTATGTACAGTCACGTGATCGCACTTTTTAGGGCTGCCGGGTGAGGCCAAATTAGAATGCGCTGGATCTATTTTGTAATCGATCATTAGATTCATTACGGTATTAATTTGATTTTTTATTATTATAAAAAGATTGTGAGATTTCTACTGCCCAGTATTCGGTTATTGGAATTATAGTAGAAAAAATATATAATTTTCTTAATTAAATATTCATTGAAAACAAGTCGTTCCAAAGCGTTTCTATCCAGCATCACCACCGGTAATATGTACATTACATTATTTGAATTGTGTCTTTCCAGCTTGATAAGCAGTAGCTTTTAAATCTGCGGATCTCAGTATTGTTAGTTTGTTAACATAATGCGGTAGAGAGAAAGATGATTAATTGTTATTGTAGGCTACTACATGTAGGCCTAATCTACAATTATCGCGTAAAGTACTTAAAAAGTGATCGACTTTTTAATTACGAGCTTAGTTTCCATAGACTACACAGTGAGAGGTGTCAACAATTAAAATTAAAGCGACTTTTGTTTTCTTCTTGCATTTACATGTATTTTTTTATTATATTTTTATTTTTGCAAAATTTCAATGCGTTGCACAATTCAGAATAAAATTAAAAAAATTACACAAAAGGAAAAATGCAGATTTTGTTGGTTTTGAATTCATATTTAGCCAATTACGGTTTCGTTGATAAATATATATTGACGCGCCGCAATCACGGAATTCCCGTGGGAATTATAAATGACAGTCTGTCGGCCAGAGCACCCCATTCTGCTCGATTCGTCTGGAAAATAGCTATCCAAGTGATGAGCACTGCTGACCAGATGACCGATCCAATTATTGATCTTAAAACATCTGTGGAAACGAACAATTTAGGCAAGTGAAGTCTATAAATTTTAATTGTTCAAATTTTTACGCCATATATGTCATACGCGTATACTGCCTTACTTTGTATTCATATTTGTAACAAGGTTAAGTTCAATGTACATGTAGTTAATTTCTAGATCGTGTCAAGCTTACATTTGCGTATTTGAGATTGTTCTTCATAGACCGGCGTCTTGCGGAAGGCCTCGTTAAAAAACCAAACTGCGTTGACGAACCAGAGGAAAGGAAGTAAGAAAAAACCACCTGAAATGATATACAGCGCCGGTACATGCACCGGACTATCAGTACCGAAAACGCTACAAAGCTATTCGTAAAACAAATTAATTAAGTGGTTATTTAAAGATATGCCTACAACGGTAGGTATGAGTCCTATGACGTGACGTCATACGAGTAGGCTTATTTAAAAGGCCTAAGGCCTTAATTTTCTGTTGAGAGCAATTTTCCAAACACAGTTAATCCTTACCTAAGTAGTACCACCTACACAGGTACAACTTCTGATCGTTGCTGACTTTGTTTAAATCCATTTTTTTAATTTTTAAAACAGAAACCAAATTTGGAAACCAAAATGGGATCAGTCAATGGAAGGCGCCATGTTTTCTGACGTCACAAGTGACGTCAGAAGCAAAATAAAAATGGCGGCCTCCATGGTCTATGGTAGAATTGCTGTATTTTCAAGGTATTTTTGTTATTCTATTTGTAATTTGATCGTTTCTTCGATATATAATTATTATATTATTTTAATCCCTAAGGTTGAGAGGCTACAGCCAGGCTATGGTTGCTGATCAGTGTGCGCGGCAACTTCATGCTGGATGTCCTCTGCTGTTTCGCATCTCTCCAACATTGGCGTAGGCCTAATTAGATCACTATCCCCAATACTGCTCAATTTTTCTCCAGTTATATAAATAATATAATGGGTAACTATGGGTTTGGTTTATTTCAGAGCTGAACCGTTGAAGAAGAAGAGGAAAGTCGATGCAATCATCTTACGACTTCGCGAGGATCGCAGGAAAAGAAAGCTGGAGAAAGAGATTCGCCGGTTGGAGAAAGTTGGCCAAAAGTTGAAACCTATCGACGAGTTAGAAGTGTCTCCGAAATTGATGCGTGAGCGAAAGTGAGAACTCGGCCACGGCCATTAATGCATTATAATATTAGTCAAATGAACTGTAGACGTGTAGAGTCTATCTGTTATCTTTGATTTAATGGTAGATACAGTAGGGCTATATTGGAACTTTTTATCACATTTCTTTTTTTCTTTTTTCAGGATGCGTGAGCGGGAGCTCGCTCCTTTATCGGAGGAAGAAGTCGACTATCGTTCGTGGCTCTATAAAGAGTGGTCCAATTACAAACGCCATCAGTACCTCGCTGAAACAGCGATGATCGACCGGATGATGGAAGCGCAGTCGAAGGCACTCAAAGAACTAAAGATTGTCTCCGAAGAGTTGTACGAAGAAGCGTTACAAGTAAGAACAGTTATAGGCCTAGCAACCCCGCGCACTCCATTTGAAGCACACTAATCGAGCCTACCTCTAATCGATTACGCACTGGTTCACATGTATATTGTATAATATGTAAGCCTACATTATACCTGTATGCTGTTTTATTACTACAGTTGTTGTTTTAATTTAATATCACTCAATTGCCTTCATAAATCTTATTATTCTAGCCCGATCCGCTGCTGATGGGAGCATACAAGGTCACTGGCCCGGTTTATACTCCGCCAATTGAAAACTACACCGGATTGGATGGCGAATACACCGACGTTACCAAAAAATGGGATTAGAGCTGGTGTACGTGGTGTGTAACATTTAATTCTGTCTCATACTTTTGTTACCTTTTGTTTGTTTATTTGTTTATACTTTATACGCGATGACCTAAAACATTTTTTAATGTTTTTTTATAAATTTATAAATTTGAAATTAAAATAAATTTATAAAAGTCATTAGTGATTCCAGCCTCAATCTCATTTGAAATAGTCTTCTATGATGGCGCGGGCCTCCAGAATTCGATTATTTTATTAGATTATTTATTTCGAACATGAATTATATTTTAGATATTAGTAGCATTGTTAGAGGTAATTCTAATTTCCCGCGTCAGTCACAGCGCCACCTACTGGTCGATAGAGGAAGAGAAGGTCGGTGCGAGGCTGCTATGAATCAGTGGTGCGAGGCTAACATGCACGCGCGAGCGCGAGATCTCGCGAGATTTCAAGATCCGGTCACGTGATAAGGTCAGATCCGGAGAAGGCTCCATCTTGTTTTTTGTTCTTTTCGCCCAGTTGCGTTTCCTTTTGTCTGCAACGAAATAGAAAAGGCATTTCCTGTCGTCGAAAAAAGGCAAAAAAAGTCGAAAAGAAAAAGCGGCGCAACAACATCGCGGCATAAGGGGCGAGAAAGAGAAGCGACGCCCAAATTCGGACGAAAAATATCGACGGAACGGGTAAATTTTGAGCGATCAGAATTTCGACGCACGGTGAACTGAGGACTTTTTTATTTTTATTTTCTCTGCAATTGGCTGATACGAACAGACGCTCAGGTACGTCGTAATATGTTTTGTCCCTCACCCCCGTTATTGCGGGCCTAGTCCCGACTGCCCGTGGCCGGCGGTGGGCATGCAACTTCTACTTCACCTCCCCCTGGGCCCCCCCATGTAGGCCTACTCAAGAGGAAAACTTGTTTAAGTGGGCCGAAAGTGTTTATTCACCTCTTTCAGCGGTGACCGGTTTTTTGTTCTGAAAAATTGACGGAACTAGCCTAGGCTTTGCTGTAGCTCCGGCACGGCTGTGAGCCTGTTGCCATCCGCTTGAAATTCCCATTTGCCGTCCCCGACTCCCCAAATACTTCCTTTCAATTTGTAGGCCTAGCGGCCAGACCCGCCTGGTAATTTTACAACTTCGAAGTTCTTTGGCATTTAGGCCTACTTCGTAGCATTAATTACAAGCAGCTCCACGGCCTACCAGGCTACCTGCTTCGCAAATCATGGTCCCCTCACACGCGACTCCTCCCCCTTATAAGTTTGTAAACCCGCCATGTTTGTTGTTTGGCGGTGGGCCGGGAACGGGTCAAAAAGCTCTATTACTTCAAGGTCGAAGATATATGACGTCATTTTGGGTTACAACCCTTGTGCACTCTTGTCGCGTCAGGTCGTAGTGTCAAGGACGACGAAATGTTACACCGATAGATGTAGCCCTATCCGGCCTGTTGCTTTCTGTGATTTGCACGGGCAAATACAGGCTACAGCCCCTGAGCCCTACACTAATCCTAACCTATTCTAAATTAATGCAATTCAATTAATGGAAATTATCACGGGCAAAAAGTCGACTTGAATAAGACACGCTTCAAGTCACCGGCTAGTGCCAAGGACTACAAGCACGTGACTCGGTTGGTTGGTTTGTTGGCAGCATGCGACGCGCCCATGATCTGTAGCAAATGTTGCATTAGGTCTACGTGGTACATTGCTACTAGGTACGTCTTGTCTAGTTAGTCAGAGTTGGGCAGAATACATGGCCCAAGATACATACCAAAATACATTCATATAGCCTCCAATACATTTGCCTTAAAATACAGTTTTGAGTACGGTATTTAAAATACATTTTAAAAATACTTTTTAAAATACACGTACTGTACATCTAGATATGTATTTTAAAATGTATTTTATTAATTTTAAAATGTAATTTATTAAATTTAAAATGTATTTTATTAATTTTAAAACGTATTTTATTAATTCTCAAATGTATTTTATTAATTTAAAAATTTATTTTAAATATTCAAAATTGTATTTTAAGGCAGAATGTATTAGATGCTATAAAACAATGTATTTTGGAATGTATCTTGGGCCATGTATTTTGCCCAACTCTGGTTACAGTGCATGGCCTAGGGCTTATTTGCATACATGGCCAAATATACAGGGGAAGTCCGGAAGTGCGTCTTGGGAGTAACCAGAATACGCTACTTTGTCGAATACGCAGTCACTAGTCAATCTCAGGTCTTGTTTGCTTTGGATAAGCAGACCGGAAGTTGATAAAACTGTCTCACAACTTGCATCAAAACCCGATTTCCTGTTTAAAAGATTTGATTGGTAGGAATCGTAGGATTCGAGGGGGCAGAGAAAGCTCGGGTTAAAGGCGCCTTTTCGCTAGAATTAAGCCCAGTATTTCGACAGGAAACGCGAACCTATTCGCTACATGTACGTATTCGCAATGAAATATACGCATTGCCTCGTACTTTGGATTATTTATGTTGTTGATAAGAGAAGAAAAAGCGAGTGCGTTTATCAATTTGTTCCGCACAGACACATGTACAGACAGTTGTTGGATGACGTTTTAGTCCATTTATTCGCGGCATCACTGAGCAAGCAAGCAAGCAATGCATTGTAGCATGATGGCTAGAGTTCTGTTTGTTGAAGTGAAAAAACAATTTTAATTATTTCATAAATAATAACTAGAGGCCAATTCTTCGGATGATCGGACAGGATGTAGGCCAACACATGGATTTGCGATAATGGAGATATCGGCTATGCGAGTCTAACGTGTTTTTATTTTTTTTCCTTCGCTACCCTGTAGGCCTAGCGAATGATAGGAAAATTGGAAATGTTATCCAGCCACTTCCGGTCTCTTTGGGTAATTTAACCCAACTTAAATATGACGAGGGTTATAATAACGATATAAAGAAGTTTTGCGCTGTCACCAATGTTCAGCAGCAGGGCTGACTGTCAAACACATACACGTAGACCTTCGACAGGAAGTGAGGCACTTCCTGTCCGTGTTTGCCATGGATGCCTCGCTTAATTCTTCCGTAAATCATGCTTGAACTTCCCCTCTCTCGAACAACTTCCCCGCCCCCCCCCCATGTTTTTATTCAATTCTGTCTACTATTTTTCCCCTGTGACAAAATCAATGTTTGGTTTTAAAAAGTTGGGAAATTTAGAATTTAAAAATTCCAGGAAGACGTGTGGACGGTATGGATAAACCTGCGCTGAGCCACAATCAGTTATAACTTATGAGTGAATCAGTGCCTAATCTATTTCTTGCATGAAATTATCTTAGGATGAAGAGGTCGTCCGATGTGCTGTCGGAGGCAGCGAAGAAACCCAAGGCGGAATCGAACGCGGACGAGGACGAAGAGACGGCGGAAAATGTTGCCAGCGCTGTCGTCAAGGGTTTGGCCGACGGCGACGTCGACATGGTTCACACCGAACTACCTGCCGTCGAGGAGCAGGAGGAAGCTTTGGAAGACGAAGAATTTGGGTGAGGAGATCCAATCATAATCATTGCATTACATCTACCATACTGTCCGTACATGACTACATGTACTAGTTACGTTTAGTTGAATTGGGACTAAAAAGTTTGTTTGGCTGAACTTTTGTATTTCCACCTTTGTATTTCCACCCAGGCAAGACGACACGCAGGTTCTCAACGTAATCGCTCAACACATGGACATCACTGAACCCTTGTCGACACTCAGAACTCTTCTTGAGCAGAAACTGACATTGGAATTGAAAGATTACACTTTTTACCTGCAAGACACACATGAGGTGATTGCTAGATTCACTTTAGTTCGCCCTAAGACTAGCTGATATAGCACACTTAAGCTTTTACTTTATCCTGCACAAGTTCGGCTTATCATTGAAGGCTTTCGCCGGACGAGCTTAGCAAATATGTGCAGCTGATTTATAGCGTTAGCTTTAATGAAATGTAAACCTCGATTTAGTGTTGTCAATTGTTTTGAATTTTTTTAATGTTTGTCTCAGCTTGATGCAAACAAAAACCTGGTTGACCAGTGTGTCGAAGGCGAGGGCTTAGTGCAAGTAAATGTGGAAATCTCTTCAAAGGACGGTGAGTACACTTGAGTATAATGTGCTTATTGCAGAATGTTCATGTCGATCTATACTATTGTCGCATTTCTTGTTTCGAGAACTAATTGAACGAATCGTTTGAATTAAACGAATTAAGGTGTGAAAAAGATCAATATTGTCGACGTGCTGAAACCGGCCGACGAGCTAATCGACATGGACCAATCAGGTAACTCGTTAGAGGAAATGACATTAATCTCTGGTACTCCCCCATTTAATAAATACATATTTACATTGTACATGTATATGGGCCTAAGATAAATAATTTAAGGTTTACATACTCCTAATAACTCGTAATGAATCTTCGCAAAGAACAATCTTCGCAGCAACAAGTATCGAAAGTTGTGATTCCAATCAACGAGGAGCAGGAGAACGTGACCCGATGGGTCGTTTGCACGCAGTTTCGCAAGGATCAGGAGCGCCTTAAAATGCCTTTCGGTAAGTTCTTTAAATTTTTCTCTTATTCGTAACTTTACGACTGCGTGTCTGTGTGTGTAAAAGATTGAGATTGTATTAGGGATGCGCCGATGTATCGGCATCGGCATCGGCATCGGCGCCGATTGTACGAAAAACCATGCATCGGCATCG
>JAQIYI010001722.1:0-11104 GCA_034700265.1 Polyzonium germanicum
ACCTACTATAAACAATATACAGACGACTATTTACAGTTTGCACAAATGTTATATTGTTGACGTTACTTTTAGATGGCGAAACTGGGTCATTCGCTTCATCTTCACCTGCATCATGATCAGCGGGTTCATTCTGCTCATCTATGGTGGTCCGCTGGCTCTCATGTTCATCGTAGGTTCCTGTGTGATTAATTCAATAGCTTGTAGGCACGATGTAGGTCTAGGCTACAGCTGACATGTCGCGCGTCCAATAGTCCTAGAGATATTTTATTTATTGCAGACTCTGGTGGTTCAAGTGAAATGCTTCCAGGAAATCATCGCCATCGGTTACGCCGTGTACAGAGTCCACGGTTTGCCATGGTTCCGGTCGCTCAGCTGGTACTTTCTACTCACTTCGAACTACTTCTTGTATGGAGAGAGCATGGTGGACTATTTCGGTGTCCTCTTCCACCAGAGGGTCAGTTGTTTTTCACGCTTTCCCGCATGTTTGAAAGGTTTATTTTCTTGAATCCTAAACGATTGCCTTAAATTCTGTTGTTTGAATTATGCAACCTACTGTATATTTATGATTCAATGCGATGTTGTACAGGCTTTGAATGCTATAGTGGAGTAGATTATAGCTAATAGCCCCTAACTAGTTCTTATGATATGAGCATGGCGCTTGTTATTTTAAGCTTCGCTTTTGTTTTTTTTCTTTTGTGTCTTGTTTCTTTTCGTGTTTCTTGATGTGTTTGATCGTTTTCTACGGTTCGATCGATCGGCCAAATGCACACACGCGCGGCCAAACAGCATCCATTGTTTGAAATTTTGTGTGAACAGGACTTCCTCATGCCGCTCGTCACCTACCACAGATTCATCTCGTTCAGCATGTACATCATGGGGTTCGTTTGGTTTGTTTTGAGCCTCGTCAAGAAATATTACATGAAACAGTTCTCTCTGGTGAGCTTTAATTAAGGACACGGAGCAATTTTTGAAAATTATATTTTAATTAAATTCAATTCTAAATACATACTCGATTATCTGTCTTAGTTCGCTTGGACACACGTCACGCTTCTAATCGTGGTCACGCAGTCTTACCTAATTATGCAGAACATATTTGAGGGACTAATCTGGTCAGTAGCCAGAAGAATTACGTTGAGGTGTTATCAAATAAGCTTATTTGCTAATGGAATTAAATTCTATCACAGGTACATCGTGCCCGTTTCCATGATCATCTGCAACGACATGATGGCCTACGTGTTTGGCTTCTTTTTTGGCAAAACACCACTCATCAAACTGTCGCCAAAGAAGACCTGGGAGGGCTTCATCGGTGGCGGAGTCGCCACCGTCATCATTGGAGCCATTGTGAGCATTCGCCTTCATTTCTCTAAGAATATACAAAATAATTGTAATCCTTTTGAAATTACTTAATTTAAATAAATAATCTTATCGAATTTTATGCAAATACATATTGATTTTAAAATTAAAAATAGTCTTACAATTGTATTTAAAAAACAGGGTGCGCACATGATGTGCAACTACAAGTATTTCGTTTGTCCGATTGAATACTCTGAAACATCGCCAGGAAACTTCTTCGACTGCGAGCCGTCACCCCTTTTCCGCCTCACCGAGTACAATTTGCCCGTCTTCCTGCAAACCTTTTGTGGAATGGTAGGCGTACTTCGTGCATACTCGTTGCACGAAAAGCTTAAATGCTTCTAGTGATTCCATTCATACTTTTTCTTTATTAGTTTGGATTGTCAAGTTCTGTGATGGTGTATCCGTTCGTGCTGCATTCGCTCTCCTTGTCAGTTTTCAGCTCTGTGATCGGACCGTTCGGTGGTTTCTTCGCTAGTGGTTTCAAAAGAGCCTTCAAGATCAAGGTCACATTGAGTGGTCAATTTATGAATTGTTAATTTGTTACGAGGCTTCATGTTTTTTTTCTATTTTGTAGGACTTTGGAGATATAATACCTGGTCATGGTGGAATCATGGATCGTTTCGATTGCCAATTCCTCATGGCCACTTTCGTCAATGTTTACATCTCGAGTTTCATTAGGTGAGAGCTTGTTTATCTGACGGATTTATCTTACATGTAAATGCCAAAGCACAATAATACACGCTCAATTCCATCCTTTTATCCATTCTTTAAAGTTTTTTTATCAATTTTTTGTTTGTTTAGGACTCCAAGTCCTCAGAAATTAATCCAGCATGTACTAACTCTGAAGCCTGAACTTCAGGTACAGTTGTATGACACGCTGCGAGAGAGCCTCATTGGACGAGGCTTGGTGCGAGCCTGAATCAACAATCCTCCCAAATGGAGAGAAAGCAAGAGAGATTCGGAGGGTGAGATTTGCCGAACGTTTTATTCTTTTAAAAGAAAGTCCACTAAGTCATCTACATGTACATGTGACACAAATACACCTACACAATTACACGCACCCTAAAAGGTATTTTTAGATTTATTGTTGTACTTGCCAAAAGTGTATTATTGTAGTTACGTGCAACTTAAATTGCTGTTTTCGTCTAAGTAGGCTTAAATATATTTTGTCCTGTACTGCACTGTACTCGTCTTACCTTGGACATTTAGGTATAATTCAAAAAACTTTCTCTTTCCTCTTCGAGAAATACTCAATATATACAACTAAGAGGGCGTGTTAATTATAAAATCAACTTATTTTATCCATTTGTTAAGAGAAATAAGCAATTTCTTCCTTTTAAATAATTATCTTATCTCCATTCGTGGTTACTAGTTAGTTACCGGTACGGCAGTGCCGTGGTTAACTAATTAAGCCGGTAAAAGCTTTTAAACTGGATTCAATTGAACGTGCAAGCTTTTATGCATTTTGAATTTTATTCTCAAAACAATCAATTTGTTTTAATTCATTACAAGCAGTTCTGGTGACGTTCGGTCGCCTAACACCCAACTATTACAAAAAAGTAAGCATCAGACTTGAATCCAATTTAAAACGTGTTAAACCTGGACCGTCAAAATTTAGCATCTTATAAGGTACCTTGGATGGTAGAAGTCGCTGAATTCTGACGCTTGACGCTAATAGGCCCAGGCTTTATTGTGAACGTGGCCATAATTATCTCAATATAACGTCTTTTTGTTGTTGTTTATACAGTACAACCTAATACGTAGTTAAAAGTATTTATGACGTACATGTATTAGGATCCTATTTATGATAATTAGACAAATGAGGAAATAATTATATATTTACAAATTTATGTAAGCTATTTAAACGTGTACCGTAATTTAGTTAAGATTGATCAAAATTATGCTTTTTAGAGAAAAGAAAATGTTGCAATTGATAAGACTGGGATTTTCATTTATACACGCAAAAATCTCCTTTCTAAAAAGTACAATTTTGCTCGGACTAAATAAGGACAATAGAAACAAACAAAAACGATTACTTCTTTTTTTGTTGATTTTTAATTTATTAATTCTGTTGCTGGTCCAACCAGATTTTCTTAATTGTTTTGTTTTTATTCGTGTGTGCAGTATTTCGCGTAATTTTTTTTAATTTTTAGTTTTATTGCCTCTGGAATTAATTGATTTTAATGGGTTATTCATTTCATGAGTTTTACATTCGGACTAACTTAATCAATTATAGAAGCGGGGGTGGGACCTTGCTTGTTTTTTCTTCCATTTTTATATTTCATTATAAATTACCGATCTACACACTCTGAATCTTGAAAGAAATGTAAGAAGTCATTCTACGCGCGGGGACAGAAGAGTGCGCTCCATTTGTATAACATTCCTTTCATATTTCAAAAATCACTTAATTTGCATAAAAACTAACCAGTTTATGTAAATACGCATCTCTGAAAGGAATTTTTCATTTTGCTTCACTTCTAGTATTTCTGCAAAATGGAGTGAGGGGGGGGGGGGGTCGGAACAATCGCATAATGTTTAAATTTAAAATGGTTTTGTGACCCATGCAATGGTCATGGTGTTACTCAAACGTTACAATCTCCTGCTAAGCTCTGCGCAAGTAACGTTTGAGTAACACCCAAACTATTTAGTGGCACCAACCTAGAGCAATTTAATTAGTTTGTTATTCGTGCAATTGACAGATTGTTTTATTTATTATATCTATTTAACATTGCCGTATTGTTGTTGCTCTGGTTGTTGTGATAATCCATGGAGTAGTTTATCTTAAGACCGCGCTCAATTGAGTGATCAAATGACACCACGGTGTTTTATCATCGTAATAAAAAAGTCTGTAAAAGAAAACCAATCTTGAGTAATTTGTAGTTTGATTTTCAGTTTGATAATTCGATGTAAAGATGCAAACGCACCAAAATAACATGTTTCTCGTTCTATGGATTTTTTTTAATTTCCGTCTTCATCTTCAATCTTAGGAGCGAGGTAATACCGGACTGACCCCATGTCTTCAATCTTGTATTCAACAACTACAACAAAAAACGATGACGTCACAATGTTGCATCTCGCAAGATTATTCTTCTAACAAAATAAGTTACCCAGCGGAACGTCTGCGGACATCGATAGCTGTACTTGAGGAGAGAGTGGCGTCGCCTTAGTGAAGGAGTTCAGGTAGCGGCAAGCGAACGTGAGGGCAACTGGTTCTTGCATTTCGATGACGACCGCTTCTTCCAATTTGTCGACGCTTGCTGTCTGCACCAGCTTTATGTTGCCTGGGAGTTTTATTTAAAACAAGGTAAAGAAAAATACAACCTCAAGAGTTGTCAAAATATTTAAAGAAAAGTGCTGCACCTGTCCCCAGATCGCCAGACGCTGAAAACTTGACTCCTTCTTTGGTGCAGCTGATTAAAACCGAGTCTCCAATTTGACTGAGGTCGCGGCAGATCCTCTGGAATTCTCCGGCGGGCATCTTAACCACACAACTGTAGTCCGTCTCCTACAAGGTTAAGTAAGTATAAATTATAAAAATAAATAGGCCTACGATAGAAGAGATTTTTTTTCTTTGCTCTCTGCAGTCCTGATTCACATAACAACGTCAAGAGGATGCTTGACGCTTGAGATGCGAATCTTAGGCCAAAGCTTACTGGAATGCCCAGATGTTCCGTGTCCAAGTTCATCAGCTTCATTTCGTAGTCGGACACCTTCTCTTGATCTGCACCAGTTAAATCAACATTTAATATAGAGCGACTTTCTGACTGTTTATGGACTAATTAAGAATCATGATGATGGACTCACTTTTAGACTCGAACATGAATGTGACCGTGTCAGCGTCGTCCTGAGCCTTTATCGTGATAATGTCATCGTTGGATGCGCACTTGAGAATCTTGGCCATGCTTCAATAATGCATCATTCACGTTGGTATTTTTATGTTTTATTTAAACTGGTTTATACGCTGCAAGCCTAGTTAATTCATTTATTTTTTGGCACCGCCGTAGCCTACCTGGTAAGGTTCATGCCCAAGGATATGTTGCGATCGCATCTGTACTTGTCGAAGCCGTCGCTCCGCATGTTCAGCGAGACGAGGGATACGTGCGAGTTGTCCATGGCCTTAAATGTTCCGGTAAAATTAATCAATTAATCAATCTTAGTGATGAAAATCAATATGCCGGCATGTTGATAGATCGTGCTCTGTTATGCCTGCATGCCTACCTGCAGTGTGATTCCAGTTGCTGCGCAGTCCCACGTCGCTTCCGTCAGCAGGTCTTTGACGGCCTCCAACACCTTCTTCAGCAGTCCACCCTGAATGAGACGAGCTTCGAACATCTTCTTTCGATGGCAAGTACCGTTATCTTGGCGATAATTCGACGCGACTTGTTGGAATTTATCGCACAAGTAATGTCTTGCTTTTGTCCGCCAGTGCTGCCTAAACACGCCCAAAGGGTTGACAATGGCTTCCAATTCCCGCCAGAATTGAGAGCATCAGTTTTGGCGCCAAACTCTCAACGCGCCGTTTTCAACCATTTCAACGAAACAATCAATCTCCATTCACGCTCGAATCTATTCAATTATCGAATTCAAAGAAACACGCAGTCCAAATTAAACTCAATTTCAATATTTACAATACGAAAAAGGCCAAAAAAAGAAGTTTGGAAATATTGGTTCCGTTTCTCCTTTTAGGAGGATTATTCTGGCACTACTAAAAGCTGACGTAGAGCTCACGTTGACTGTGCTGCCATCTGCCGACGTTTCTTGGAACTACTTCCCCTGCTCTTTCTCGCTTTTTAATCGTACCTGGTAGAGAATGCGTGCTTCTACATGTTCAGCGGCGGCTTCGTTTTCCCAGTAAGTTGTTCACCTTATTTTAAGCACAGTACGAGGATTTAAAGTTAGTTTATTGAATTTGTAATCGAAATAGATTGATTTATCGGGTGACGTTTAGGTTGGCCTCACTCAAACTATTCAAAATTGAAAAATTATTTATTGCTTTTTGGCCGCGCGTGCGCAGGAACTAAATTCGTTTCAAGTGCTGCCACCTGGCGGCGTTTATACAAACTAGTGCACTGTGCAAAGCCACGCCATGGCCACGCTGTGTGAAAACAATGTCTGCTATCCCCTGGGTGTTGATGTGAAGAAGAAAATGTCCGCTGTTGTTGTTCTGTTTCGCTAGTGAATTTTTGTAGGCTTTTAGTAAAACAAAAGTTGCCAATCTAGCCATTGTTAAATTTTTCCTCAAATAGGGCCTACACGCGTGGTAAGAATTAAATAATTAGTCTGGATGCCAATATTCAATATATCGAATGCGTGTAGTTTTACTTTTATTTTCGTTCCGACTAGACACATTTTATAAAGATACGCTCAAAGTACAAACGATATAGATGACAAAATACGAATTATTGAAAACATTGGATTTCGATCATATTCAAAATATACACAGATTATATTACACGCATTCTGGATAGAGGCTTGCTGAGTTCTTAATTTTACTGAGTTTTTCATAAGAAATTCGTGGCATGGTAAGCGCCATGAATATTCGTGAAATACTGTAACGCTACACATTGATTCAATGACAGTCAAGGTCAAAAGGTCGTTTAGACGGGAACCTGGCTAAACGTTCATGGATGCTTAACATGGAAGGGCCATCTATGTTCGAAACAGATTAAAATAACGCAATAGAATAATGGAATTGATGAATTCTATTTCATTGTTCCAGATCCAGATTCAATGAGTAGCACCATTTTCATAACAGATTTTATCATTACGCTATTTTTAATGTTTTACATTTTTAAGTTCTGGCAAGCTCAATAATTCGTCGTCTGTTTTTACCCACATTTGCCCACTATTTATCCCGGGCAAAACTGAACAGTTGTTTGGAATGGTGAGTTAACTCTTTAACACTAAACACTACCGTAGCTCATGTTCTTAGTGCACAACAATGAAAACCTCCATTTAATTTGGACGAAATTTAATTTCGCCCTAAATTAATATGTACATCAAATGTGTTAAAAGAATGCTGTGATGAAATGGTGTTTTATTTACAAAATAAGTTCTAAAATTTGACATCTTCACTCGCCAAGTTTACTTAGCCCTAGCTATATCCAACCTGATCCTTTGTTGCTTAAGAGAAAAAGTCGATCACGTGACTTTGGACAGAAAATTGTAATTTCAAATCCAAGAATTTCTTGTTTTTCTGATTGGCCTCGTTGAGTCTTGACCTAGGACGCAAAGACTACAATCTTTGATCCTGAAGATAGCGTCCTGCAGCTGTCCCCTAAGTTCTCAAGTCTTGAGTTATGAGTCTGCAATTCCACCTCAGGTGGTGCTCAGCTCCGACCTAAATCAGATTTCAGATAAAGCAAAAAAGTTCGTTTACATTACCGGTAGCCTACATGTAATTTAAGTTCTAAATGTAGTTAGCCTAGGCCTAATGACTAAGGCGCATTGCGTAATTTAGGCTGATTAAGCTTCTATAGATATTGCTGCTAATTAAAACAATTATTTTTTTCCCTTATTAATTTCAGGTGTTCAAGTTTAGTGATGACGTCGTATGATGGTTTCACCTCTCTGTGCCCGCGACTTGTGTTTAAAGTTTGGTTCAGTGAAAAGTAGAGTCGCGTCCGTCTGCATGAAGCCATCGTGAACTTCAGGCGCTCATCACCACACACAGGAACCGTCCAACACTCATTGGTATATATCGTTTAATGTAGACCTACAGTATAGGCCTATACTATAGGCATATAGGCCTTGGGGTTTATAAACTACATGTAAGCCTTCGCAATGTTCTGCCTTTCGCCTGTGCCTACGTTTTTGTTTTCAATTTATTCTTATTAATAGCCGTTCTCTACCGCAGAAAATCTGCTTCAAATGCGTCTTTATTAGGGCGCTGCGAGATGTTTAACTGTGACCTACGGTATCTTACGGGCAAAGGGGGAGGACACTTACTTGAGCGTTTTGTACCGTTCTTTTTCAGTGTTGTTTTCTGGTTGTTCACACTCGAATGAGGCCAGTGCCAAAGCTGCATAAATGAATAAAATAATGGAAGCCAACAGGCAAAGAGAAAATAATTTGAATTACATGTAAGCCTGGTCTAGGCCTACACGTAAGTATAGCCCAAAGTTTTATTCACTAACCAGTCTCTGAGAACACAGGATTCGTCAATAAATAGTTGAGGATTTTGGGGTGCTTCTCGAAGGGGCACTGCAAATTAATCAAGTAAGATTTCGTTAGCAAAAGTTTCAAAGAACCATTGCCTACGAGGTGTAAGACCATGCTCAAGACTCGTTCAAGAATGCTTGACGAGAATTTTGACTCACCGAGACTTGCTGCCACGTCATGAATTCTGTCACTTGTTTAGCGAGCTGCCAGAACTTCTCCAAGTTTATGTGACCATTTGGCAACCTTAGAGAAAGACAGATTTTTTTATTCGTATTTATTTATTCCACTTAGCCGTGAAACGTGTGTAAGAGGTGGGGGAGGGCGAAGTGGCGGAAGGCCAACTAGGCTAAGAGCCTAAAAATCCTTGAAGGAAACACTTACTTATTAGCACAACCTTCGTTCAGAAAGTACAGGTCTTTGACCAACAGGCTGAAAAACGGAATGACGATCTTTGCAAGAAAAAATAAATTAATTAACATTAATCGTTCGTTAGTTAGACTAGATATTTGTCAGACCGATTGGCAAAGTCGAGTAATTAGAATTAGAATAAGCACCTTCTCTCTGTCCTCCATGGCACCCTGCGACCTCCACATGGCCGCCTTGAGCGTGGACCTATAGCTGGTGAAGTTTGAAGTCGGATCCATCTGGTGTTCGAGGATGTCGAATTTGGCTGTGTTGACTTTGGTCCACTACAATGAGCAAGTACATGTACATAAAAGACGTCGGATTAGGCCAGGGTATGAATTTTCGATTAATTTCTAACCGTCTTTTTGAGCCTGGACACCGGACTCATGTTCATGCCGGCGATTATGGCCATCAGCGAGTTGAAGTTGCCCAAATTGAAACACTCTCTGGCTGCCTCGATGAAATACTCTATCACTTTGGCTCTGTGTTTCTTCTTTAGATGCTGAGAAAAGAAAGGATTTTTCAAAGGTTTAATCTGAGTCTGGATAGAAGTTTCTGAGGCTCCAAAGTCGATCAGGTGGACTAAGGCAGATCTCATACAAGTCTCGACTCTCGAGTCACGATAGCGTTAGCAACTTCTCGTTAGGAAGGGAGAATAGGCCTACATTCAAAATTCGTGAGTCCTTAACACGCGCAGATGAGATCCCTTCATAACCTGAAGTTCCTAGAGCTGTCTTGGCTCGAGACAGGACTGAGATTTGCACTAATGATTCCGGCCTTAGGCTTAGAGAGATTGAGCTCACCATGCACACTTCTGTGGCCACAAAGTAGCTGAGTCGGTTGAACCACTGTATGTAGGATTCCAGGTTTTTGGTTTTTTTCATGTCTCGAAAAGACGTCTGCCGTGACAAATGAACAACAACAATAAAAAAAAAGAAAATAGGCTCAGACACTTAAGTTATTGATTTTCTTCTATTATTCTCGCGTTGCTTAGTTACTAGCAAATCCTCGCCGCTCAACTATGGGAGCCTATAGAATGTCAACAATTATTATGTGTGGGCCTAAGCGTGGGGGAGGCGAGCGGGGAGGCAATGTTTGCCAACGATATGAACATCAGCCCCGGTTATTGATCTTTTTTCTAAAAATCGCGAGCATTTAGAGAGGTCTCGCTTCAGCTCCAGGGCGCTCTTATCGCATGATGGATTGTGCGAACCCTGGTTCGCTCCTTCTATGTTTATACACAAAGGTTACCTTTTGTTTATTACTTTCTTTGTTTGTTTCTATTTTCAGCTCGCTTTCAAATTAAATTTCGTCCAGAATGCTCACGGCTTGTGATTCGAGCGCAGTGTACCTCAACGTGTGGATTCTCTTTGGCGAAGGCTTGAACGAACTCTTCCGGTCCAATGTTGCTAAGGCGTTCCAGTTCGATGTGAGTTAGCTGTTGAGCGAGCGTGTTCGGACTCGGACACACTTCCGTGATGTCAGTCTTGATTGAAGACAAGAAACGAGTACATGTAAAGTCGATTAAGGTTTGATACTCGGTCCACTCAAGTGAAATTTTCCTTAGGTCTAGAGAACTCACCACCGACACTTGATTGATGAGTCTGTTTGCCGCTGCCGTGTTCACTGTGCTCAGAAATTCTTCGTACTTTTCCAGTTTGTTCAGCTGTGGAAAAATAGAAAGATTTTGATAAATATGTTAAGAGTTCGATCGTTTGCAACTTGTTTGTTATTTCTATTTTTGAGTTTTTCCGCGCAGGTTCATTCTCTCACTTTGTGTAGCAGATTTTGCACCATCTGATTGACTTCCTTTCGTAGACGGTTGTCGATCTGAATGCACCGTTGAGTGAGCTTCTTCATATGCTTCATCATCCGGTCGTCTCGAAAGTCGTAAGGAAATGTTTCGGCCCACTCGCTATTTCCAACCGGAAACACAAAAAAGCATCGCTTTAAATTCGAAATCTTTATTCAACACCATGCATTTGATGACATCAGTCTTTGTGGGCCTATTCTGCTCCATACTCTAGCTTAGGCGTGCCCTACCTCAGTAACTGAATCAAGTTAGGACAGAAGTTTCCCAGGCTATCCTGAAAAAAACATAAACAAAATTAAAACACAATTTTTATGAATAATTTAACTAAATTTAAATATAGGCCTAGGCCTACTTTAAATTTACTAGAAA